>CAUYSK010125678.1:0-58703 GCA_963575035.1 Avahi laniger
ATTTCTTTCTATTTTTTGGTAGAGATGGGGTCTCGCTCTTGCTCAGGCTGGTCTCGAACTCCTGAGCTCAGAACGATCCGCCCACCTCGGCCTCCCAGAGTGCTAGGATTACAGGCGTGAGCCACCGCGCCCGGCCCTCAAAAGTGCCTATTTTGATTTTATTATTAAATGTATGCTTTTGGTAAGAAGGGCCTTTTTAATTATCAAATTTGACAGAGACAACACTTTTGAGATCTTCAATGGAGTTGACATTTGGTTTATAAATGTTACAAAACATCAAATCAGTATTAGTCCTGAGGCTAAAAATTATGCATAATTAACAAGTCTCATCAAAAGCTCTTACTTCCTTTGAGGATTCTTCCTTCTCTGCTTCCAGTGTTTGAATTAAAGGGAATCCAGAGAATGTGACAGTAAGTAATTTATCTCCTTAGAGATGTTATAGACCCCTAGGGTCGGTCCGGTGTCATATGAGGTGGCGGAGACAATGCGGGATCTGGGAATTGATACAACAGGTGGATCTTCAGCTCTGCCATTTACAAGCTACGTGACCTTCTGAGAGTAATTGTACTACCCCAAGTCGCAAATTCCTTATCTTAAATAGGGTTTTGATGTGAGGATTCAATGTGATAGTGTTTATAAAACAGTTAAACATGGTAAGACTTGTTATAAATGTTAGACAACATTATTATCATAATAATACCCACATCTGATACCATATAGGTTGTTAACTGAGTTTTAAGATTCAATTATTTGAGTTTTGTTCTACAGTTTTCAGATGCAAATCTTTGTTTATAATTATATAAGCATCTTTCACTATCTAAAGTAAAATTTAATTAACCTATTTAAAAAAATCATGATTCTTGAAACATTATTCAAGGAAACAAGGTTTTTTTAAACTTATACTTTACTAGCAGCTGTATATTCATTTTATTCAAACTATACAATTTTTATGTAATTGTATCACTGAAAATATTATTGATTCTTTGAAAGACAATGTGCTCATAATATAAGAGACAGTCAAATGAAAGGTAAAATATTCAGGAATTGTATCCTCTTGAACTGCAGATTTGATACAATGAGCTTTAGTCTCCAATCTCCAATTAGATTTCTTTTAAATCCGTATTAATTAAAGGTTCACAAAAGTACATCAGTGTGTGATAAGGAAATATGTTCTTTTCAGTGCACCCCACTGGAACTAACTCAAAATACTGGAAAGACAGGGTAAAAGAATCATTTACTCTATATAGCTGATGCCACTTTCCTGAAGGAAAAGTACTGTGGGTAGTTATATTACTCTAAAATCCTATAGTGTTTTCTAATTAAAACTCAACTGCTATGAACCGCAAAAATAGAACAGAAAATATTGTTTATTTCAGATCAACTAGAATGAATAAAAAATATTATCAGTGGTTGTTTTTTGTTTTTGTTTTTGTTTTGGTGGTGGTGGTGGTTTGATTAGAAGTAGATTTAAAACGAAGATTGACTGAAGACAACTGCTATTTAATCCTCAATTGCTCTGCCAGACCCTCCCATGAAAACCATGGTCATTTATTCTTGGAATTCCAATTCACAGTTTTTCTAAGCTCTTTAGAATGTGACATGCTTGCTTCGCCACTGTACTTAGCTCTTATGTCTCTCAAGTATTTTATTCTGGATGTTTCAGAATACGTACAAAGGGGATTTTTTACGTAGTTCAGATGGATCAGAAAAGCAGCAATCCCAGGATCAGCAGAGTGCTAATAAAATAATCAAAATCTCTGGTTAAAAACAAACAGGCAAGCAAAAACCCTTTCTAGTCACTTCTTCTTTGGTAGGACACTCTATTTACCTCCAAATTACTCCTCTAATTTTAAACAACTTGTCCAGTTAATTTCCTGTGTGTGATCACTGACTATAAGTGAGGTTCATTTTCTTATCTACATCATGTAGGTAATTAAAGGAAATTGAAAGTGGGTAGTGAAGCTTTTATGCAACTAGGATTGAAGCTGAATGGAGGGCAGAGAGGTCAGTGGAGTCCATTATATTTTTATGTGAGGGGCTGGTCTGTCTGCCCTATCCTTGTTTATTTAGTGTAGGCTGGCCAGACTACTAACTGCAAATCTGTGTCTTTGATTTGCCCAGCTGTCCTTGAATAAAGACATCTTCCCCTCCAAATGTTAAATGACAGTGATTGACAACCTATGATGAACTCTGCTTGTAACCCCCTGCTACTGTTTTTAGATTGCAAAATAAAAACAGAATAAGGAAACATCTTTTATAATCACATCAAATGATTCCTGCTGTTCATTCAATACTTTTCACTTTGTTTCCCTTTTCATTACAAACCTCAATCTGTTCTACAAATGTCATAAACTCAGCTACTCCACATAAAATAAAAAAATAAAAAAAAATATTTATCCTACTATGTTTTGCTTGCATATTTACACTGACTTTTAGTTTATTAGGGATATACATTCTTACACAATGGTTTATGTGCATCATCATGTCACATAACTTGCTTGTTCTAAGATCAATCTGGCAAATCTATACTGTTGACATATGTTTTGTAGCAATTAGTTGGTACTTGGGCTTAGTTTGGGCTCTAATAGTTTTACTTGACATGTGAGTCTTACATATACTTGTGAATACCTTAAATACGTTGACTGTGCAACTTTTCTTTTTAGATTTGCTGCAATAAGAAATTAATGATTAAATACTGATAATCTACTTTGACCCTGTTTTTACTGAAAGTATGTGAAGAAATGAATGTTGCTTCAGTGTGTGTGTCCTTATTACATACATATATTTACATATCTATAGCTATCTATCTATCTATATATCTTTTCCTTTTTCTTCCAGGTGCAGTAACTTTTAAGAGTCTGCTTTACCTGAGCAGATTACTGTGAGGAGAGGAAAGACACGACCAGAATGGGTTCATGCTTGGTTTCATGTAAACGTTATGTAACAGTAAACTAGTACTTCTACGTCACTGCTCATGTCACTGCTTACATTGAACTCACTAAATAGCAGACAAGAAGGCACTTGTACAGTGGGGATGGCAGCCGGCTCAGTGTGAGAAACCAAAGAAGCTTTATGCTATAACTTAATCTCTGTCATGGGAAAAGTAAAACTTATAAAGTTAATGAGTTCTAGACTGTAAGTAGCACTTGATTAATTTGTAACATTCTGAGGCGTTAAAACAAACCAAAATTAGTTTCTCACATTCCAGTGCTGTCTTTGGGCCACTGAAGCTTTAGAAAAAGCATTTCAGTAAATTTCCCTAACAGGAGCCCTGTTTAATTTCTGTGCCATTCTGAAGTATTGAGTGTTATGTATTTCATAATAATATTTGAAAAATAATCTGTCATTTACCAAGCTAGGTCCAGATATATCTAAGGATAAAAAAATATGCCTCATATATTTATCTTTATTACTTCACACTGACTTTTATTTGATCATTAATGTATTAAAAACTAAGTATAACTTTTAAGATATAACTTTGTTCTATGTTATCAAATATATATAATTAGTATTATCTAACATTTATGATCTGTACTTTTATTTATCTATTCAAACTGAATATATCATATACTATCATATCAAACAAAATAAACCTAAAATAAAAGGCTGTTATACAGTGTAAGGTATACTTGGAATGAAATTAACATTCAGGTTAAAGAAAAAAGTAAAAAAGGAAGCCTAGGTTAGAAAACATTTATTGGAAAATGATAACACTACGATCTAGTTAATTAAACAATAATAAATTGTTTTTTCCAGTGTGCACACCATCTCACTATAATAAAGTATCAAAATGCTTTTATTATATGCAGATGGAAAAAATGTACATGTTGATATATATAATTTTAATTTCCTATAAAATCTATGTGTGTTCCTTTCAAGGTTTTTATGTGAGTATATGTGTCTTATTTGTTTCAATGTCTTAAACTTATGGACATATGTTTGGCCTTCAACCAATTAGGGCAAGGGCAGAATCATTTGCCAAAAATAAATATGAACAAGAAACAATACTTTAGTCTTTCCATTGTAAGGAGGACCACCTGGTTGACAGCTGGATTTTAAGGGATCTTACAACAGTGGGTACCAGCAGGTCTGTTGTACTTAAAATAATTTCAGCGGTAAGAATTCCATCAGCAACTTCTATTTCCCAGGATTTATAGCTAAGTCCTTAAAAAATTGCTCTTTGATGAAACTTGAAAAAATTTCTCAGTTTTCAAAGATATAATGAAAATGCCTTATAACTTAACAATGTTTAGATATTTTTTCCTTTAAGATATAACAATACCAAGGCAATCAGGTTGGAGTTCTAAGAGTGGATACTGAGATTAACCACAATATATAGTAATTGTGTAAGGTTCAATGTCATACTCTATAATCTATCTTTAAAAGCTAAACAAACTTTTTTCTTATCCCCTTGCTTCTGCCTTTAAAACTTAACATATTTATTACGGGCGACTTTCTTTATAATTGCATTCCTATAGGCTATGAGAATATGTCAAATATAAAACAAACAAAAACATTAAAACAAAAAATGAAAGTGGAAAGGATTAAGACATACCATTAAAACACTCCTAATCTAATATTTACTGAATATTCTTGTTCTAGGAGTTAAGAAATATACATACAAAAAGCTAAATAAATCTAAAAATGAAATATCAAAACAGGCCAATATGCAAGAAATATCACAATACAAGAACAATTGCTAAATGAATGAAGCAAACACTGGTGCTATAAATTTAGAAAAGGTAATAATCACTGAGGCTGAATTAAGGAATATTTTAAGAGGGAGTCAAGCCAAGGTGGATGGATGAATGTCAGACACATTGCCCAGATGGGAATCATAAGCAAAGATGTGAAGCTGAATATATACATATAATGTTTAAAGGTGAGAATAAGAAGGTTAATCAAGAGAAAGGGGGGGAAATAATTTGTAAGAATTTAATGGGAGGTACAGGTAAAAAAGTAAGACTGTAGAGGGCCTGGAAAGCCAGGTTAAGAAAATAATGCTTCACAATGTACATAATTTAAGATTTTGGAGGGGAGAAATCACAAATCAGGCAAATGGTGTTTTAAGACAGATTAGTTGGCAGGGGTGAGTCAGGTGGATTAAAGAGGAGAGAGAAACTAAAGCTCTCACTCAGGAGACTGTTTAGCACAATTGTTTAGGAATGGTGTGATAAGAACCCAGGCAGAAGCTTGAAGAGTGAACAATTTTTTTTTTTAACAGAGAAATTTGAAAAAAAAATTATAAAGGAAGGACTGAATGAACTTGGTAATTGGTTTAACATGTGGAGTTGGGAAGGGGAAAAGGAGGAGTCAAAGATCACTCCAAAAAAATCACCTTGGAGATAGGAAAGACTGTGAATACAACTATCAGATTAAACAATGACAGGAACCCTCAGTCTTCTGGGCATGACGACAAGATTTTAGACATTCTGAGTCTTCTAACACAGAGAAACAAAGAAGTGGGAATGTCTAATGAGCAAGCAGAAATGTGGAACTATAGTTCATAAGAGAGATCAGGACAAGTGACTATGCTATGTGATCTATATTTAAAGGCAATATTTTAAACTACAGTAATGGTGGTATGACCTGGGAAAAGTAGATAACCAAGAAATGGGGTTTGTATTAATAGAACAACTAGAGGTAGGCACAGGAAGAAGAGCGAACAACAAAGCATAAGAAATAGAACTGGATATGATATGAGAGTACATTTTTAAGGATAAAGAGAGTATCAAGAAGTATCCAATGTCAAATACTATAAAAAGATCAGAGAATGAGCATTAGGAAAAGACTATAGCACCGGTAAATAGGGAACATTAATTACTCTCTGAAAATTTTAGACATTTGTAATCCAGAATACAGTTAAGAATGAACGGATGGAAAAAAAAATAAAAACAGTGGATTGAGATCTCATTTTTAAAAAAATTTTGGCAGTGAACGGGAAAAATGAAATAAGATAGTAATTTGAGGAGGATGGTAAAATCAAATAAAGAGACTTCTTCCCAAAGCAGAGGTGGGCTATACATGTTTGAAAGTGCATTTTTTAAAAAAAATATATTACATTTTGTTTATTCATTAGTTGATGGACATTTGGGTTGTTTTCACTTTTTGGCTAATATGAATAAATTTGCTATGAACACTTGTGTACAAGTTTTTATTTGAACACGTTTCAATCCCTTTGAATATACACCTAGGAGTGAAAGTGGTGTGTCATATGATAACTCTGCTTAACATTTTGAGGAATAGCCACACTATTTTCCAAAGTGGCTGCACTATTTACATTCCCATCAGCAATGCATGAGGGTTCCAATTTCTTCAAATCCTCATCAACGCTTGGTATTGTCTGCCTTTTTATTACTGTCCTAGTGAATGTGAATGGCATCTCATTGTGGTTTTGATTTGCATTTCCCTATAATTATTAATAATGCTGAATATTTTTTATGTGCTTATTGGCCATTTGTATATCTTTACTGGATTCAGATTTTTTGCTCATTTTTAAATTGAATTATGTATCTTTTGATTATGGAGATATAAAAGTTTTTTAATATATTCTGGTACAAGTTCTTTATCAGACATATGATTTGCAAACATTTTTTCCCATTCTCTGGGTTATCTTTTCACTTTCTTAATGGTATTATTTTGCAGTAAAAGAGCTTTTAATTTTTATGAAATCCAATGTATCTATTTTTATTTTTGTTGCTTGTGCTTTTGGTGTTGTAACCAAAAAGCTAATGCCTAACCCAAGGTGATGAAAATTTTCATCTATGTTTCCATCTACTAATACTTCTAACAGTATTATAGTTTGAGTTTTTACATTTAGGTCTATGGTCAACTTAATTTTTGTGTATGGTATGAGAAAGGGCTCTAACTTTACTCTTTTGTATGTATATATCCAAGTTATTTTGATAGTTATTTGTTGAAAAGAATTGTTTTATTGTTTTGGCACACTTGTCTAAAATCAGGTGACTATGGCTCTAGAGTTTACTTCTGGACTGTCAATCTATTTCATTGATCTACATATCTATCCTTATGCCACTATCACATTGTTTTGATTACTGTAGCTTTGTAGTAAGCTTTGAAATCAAGAAGTGTGAGTCCTTCAAATGTGCTCTTTTTTTCCAAGATTGTTTTAGCTTATTCTGGGTCCCTTGTATGAATTTTAGTAGCACCATCTCAATTTCTGCAAAGTCTTATTTTGATAGGAATTTTGTTAAGTCTATAGATAAATATGATAAGTATTGCTATCTTAACAATATTAAGTCTTCTGAACCATGGATATGGAATATATTTCCATTTATTTAGATCTTTCAAAATTTCTTTCAACAATGTTTTATAGTTTGCAGTGTCCAAGTACTATATACTTCTTTGGTTAAATTTATTTCTAAGTATTTTATTCTTTTTGATGCTACTATAAATGAAATTGTTTTCTTAATTTTATTTCAGACTGTTCATTACTAGTGTATTGCAATACAACTGCTTTTCCTATATTGATCTTGTAGCCTGTAACCTTGCTAAACTTGTTTATTAATTCTAATATTTTAGTGATTCTTTAGGATTTTCTTTACACAAGATCACACCATTGGCAAATGGAAATAGTTTTTTCTTTCTGTCCAGTTTGGATGGTTCTGTTTTCTTTGATAACTGTCCTAGCTAGAACCTCCAGTACGCTATTGAATAGAAATGATAAGAATAAACATCGTTGTCTTGTTTCTTATCTGAGAGGGAGAGCTTCCAGTCTTTCACCATTTAGCATGATCTTAGCTGTGGATTTTTCATACCTTTGGTCAGGTTGCAGAAGATACCTTCTATTTCTACTTTGTTGAGCGCTTTAAATTTTAATTATGTAAGGGCGGTGGGTTTTGTCGAATGTTTTTTCTGTATCTATTGAGTAATTCTGCAGTTTTTGTCCTTTATTCTATTAGTATGTTAATTACATCAATTGCTTTTCAAATGCTGAATCAACTTTGCATAGCTGAGATAGATCTCACTTGATCAGGGTGTAGAATCCTTTAAGTATCCTGCTGGATTTGGTTTGCTAGTATTTTGTTGAGGATTTTTGCATCTATATTCACAAAAGACATTAATTTGTAGTTTTCTTCTGAAAAATTTTATCTGGTTTTGTTGTCAGAGAAATACTGGCCTCATAAAATAAGTTGGAAAGTGTTCTCTCTCTCTCATATTTTTAAAAGAATTTTTATAGAATTGGCATTAATTCTTAGACTGCTTGGTAGAATTTAACAACAAAGACACCTGGGCCTGAGCTTTTCTTAGTAGAAAGTTTTAAATTATTAATTTGATCTCTTTACTTGCTATGGGTAAATTCAGATATTCTACTTCTTCTTGAGTCAGTTTTGGTAGTTTGTGTCTTTTTAGGAATTTGTCCATCTAAGTTATATAATGTTTTTGGCATACAATTGTTTATAAAATTCTCTTAAAATCCTTTTCACTCTTGTGATGTTGGTAGTGATGTACCCTGTTTTATTACTGATTTCAGTAAGTTGAATGTTTCCTCTTTTTTTCTTGATCAGTTTAGCAAAAGGTTTGTCAATTTTGTTGATCTCAAAAAACCAACTTATGGTTTCTGCTACAGATTGCATGTTTGTGTCCCTCCAAATTCTAATCCTAATCCTCGAAGTGATAGTATTTGGATGTGGAGCCTTTACCAGGTGATTAGCTCATGAGGGTAAAGCTCCCATGGATGAGATTAGTGCCTTTACAAAACAGATCAAAGAGAGATCTCTTGCCCTTTCTGTCATGTGAGGACACGGAGAGAAGATGGCCATGTATATACCAGGAAACAGGACCTCACCAGACAGTGAATGTACTGGTGCCTGGATCTTGAATTTCTTGACCTCCAGAGTGCGGGAAAAAATATCTGTTGTTTATAAGCCTCCCAGTCTATGGTATTTTGTTATAACAGACTGAGCAGACCAACAGTTTCGTTGACTTTTACTGTCTTTATATTATTTTTTTCATTTTTCAACACTAATCTTTATTACATACTTCCTTCTCGTTGCTCTTCTTTTACCAGCTTCTTAAGGTGGAAGGTTAGGTTATTGATTTGAAAAAGCTCTTTAATATAGGTATTTAAAGTTAAGTATTTCCCTTTAAGCACTGCTTTAGTTGCATCTCATAAATATTGGTATGTTGTGCTTTTATTTTCATTCATTTGAAAGTATTTTCTAATTTCTGTTGTGATTTCTACTCAGACCCACTGATTATTTGAAAATGTATTGTTTAATTTCCACACTTATAAATTTCCAAAATTTCCTCTTTCAAATTTTCCTTTTGACTTATAATTTAATTCCATTTTGGCTAGAGAACAAACACACTGTCTATGATTTCAATAGTTCTAACTTTATTGAGGCTTGTTTTATGGCCCTGCATATATTCTATACTGGAGAATGTTCCAAGCGTACCCAGAGAGGAATCTGTGTTCCGTTATTGTTGCGTGGAAGGTTCTAGAGAGGTCTAATTGATTTACAGTATTGAGTCTTCTATAATCTTGTTAATCTTTCACCTATTTGTTCTACCCATTATCGAAAGTGCAGTTATAAAGTCTAATTTTTACCATTGCATTCTTTATTTCTCCCTTCAATTCTGTCAGTTTTTGCTGCATGCATTTGGGACTTTGGTTTTAGATACGAATATGTTTATAATTGTTATATCTTTCTGATGAATCGACCCTTTTGTTATAAAATGCCCCCCTTTGTCTCTATTAAAATTAGAAAAATATTGTTTTTTGTCTAAAGTCTGTTTTGTCTGACATTAGTATTGCTACCGACGTTAGTACAGTCCACCTCTTTATGGTTGCTGTTTGCATGGTGTATCTGTTCCCATCCTTTCGCTTTTAACCTAGTTGTATCTTTGAATATAAAGTGTATACCCTACAGATAGCATGCAGTTGGGTCTTGCTATTTTCTCCAGTTTGACAATCTCTGCCTTTTGATTGTATTATTTAATTTATGCAAATTTAATGTATTACTGACACGGCTGGATTACATCTGCCATCTTTCATTTTATTATGTCTCGTGTCTTTTTTGTTCCTCTTTTCCTTTTTTACTGCCATTTTTACATTAAGTGAATAGTTTCTAGAGTAAACTTTTAATTCCTTTAATGATTTTGCTCCCTTTATATGTTTTAATTGTTTTCTTAATGGTTGCTCTAGGGCTAAAATATGCATTTTAACTTACTAGAATCAATTCCAGATTTATACTAATGTAATTTCAGTGAGATATAGAAATATTATTCCTAATACAGCCCTATTCCCTTTTCTCCCTTTTTATTGCTATTATTGCTATATATCTTATGCCTATAAATGTACAAACTCAAAAATACAATGCATTTTTACAATTATTATTTTATATAATTTTATCTGTTTTATTGAAAAGCAAATACGTTTGTTACATTAACATTTTTAGGCCATGAACTTCCCTACACCCTGTTCCAAATAAAGTCTGTCCCCTTAGCTTTCTTCTTAATGCCTGTTTCTGTTCCTAGACAGCACTTCTGTGCCACCATACAGAAGAAGCTAGGGGTAGAATCAGTGGCTCACTTCTTTAAGAGTGACAACTTTGCTGTATGAGTGAGGGGCTCTTGGCAGGGACAGTGGCCCCTGGTCTTCTCTGCTTGCCTCTCCAGAATGGAACCTACACCCTTTAATGAGCTAGGGTGTGGGTGATCAGCTCCAGTATTCTTTGTCTACCACATCTGGAGTAAAGCTTCCACCGTATGAGTGGGGGTAGGGTGGGGGAAGGGCGACTGGTTCTCTTGGCCAACATTGCTGGGTTTACAGCTTCTGTAATACAGAGCTTGGGGGGATGCGTGCGAGAAATGCTGGTTGCCTACTCATCCTGGGACGAAAACATTAGTCAGTTTGGAGGGGTAGCCCTATATTCTTGACAGCAAATGCCTCTCATCACCTTGAGATAGGAGGGAGGGGTGTGAGAGATTGTGGTTCAAAGCCACAGGCTTTCATTTTTTTTACTGAGATTTAGTGCTTTTTCTTGAATAGGTATTTCTCCATTTGCTGCATGCCCTTAGGAGAACTTTCAGAGACTTTTAGCGGTTGACTTTTTTATAACTTTCTAGCGGTTAGAAGAGTTTCCCTATGGAGAAGGTCTGTTGTGCTCCGCACACAGCCGTTCAGTCTCTCTCTTCAGTATATTTTTACATTGCTACGATAAACCAAAATATAAACCACACTTCCCTAAGATCCCCTCCCCCTTCTTTTTATTGAATAGAAGAGAGGCATTATTGAGTACTTTCTCCTACTATGGAGACAATAAGGTGTACTTGAAAGTGCCCCTATTTTAAAATCAGACAGAACTGAGTTGAATGCTGATTCTGCCACTTACTATTGGAGACTTTCTTAAATTTTCAGTGCCTCAGTTTTCTCATCTATAAAAGTGAATAATATATACTCCAAAGAGTTCTGTTATATTCTGAGAAAAACATAAGATAATATAAGTAGAATATAGTAACTGGTAGATTATAGGCATTTTTTTACTTTGGGTAAAAATGGGTACTGCCTACCATCTGGAATTAAGACTATTTTTGGGGAGTTGGAGCAGACAATTTGATAATGGAAAGGACCTTCTTTTCAGTGCCTCGCATAGTCCTGTACATTGAGATGATTCATATAAATTTGCTGAATAAACAGATCACATAAAAAGCTTATTCTTCTTTTCCTAGGAAAAAACAAATTGAAGAATAATAGAACTAGTGCTAAGCAAAAAATGCCATTTCATTTTTTATATTTCTATACTGACCATTTTTTCTTAATCATTTTAATTGTAGATTATTTCTCTTCAATGTGATATAACAACAATATTTAAATAGTGCTTAACAGTTTGACAAGTGCTTCAATATTATTATATATTAAAAAAATCATCTCTGTGAAGCAAGATAGTTATCATCATTTCTATTTTACTAGTAAAGAAATAAACTCAGTGAGAATAAGATAGTTACTGTGATCATGGTTGTAGTTGTAGCTGTACTAAATCAAAGTTACCTTCTTTCTGTTACGAGTTTTCATTATGTAAGTCTCTACAACTACAAAGTTGTGTAAGAAAGCAAGAATCATAACTACTCTTAAATATGCCAACCGGTTAAAAATTAGTCATCAAGCATTCTTATCAATTTAATATTATCAGCTATCCCTAGCCATCAGTCAACAACTTTATCAGTCTCAAATTGTATGAAATCAATTAAATAATATAATGCAAAGCAATAAAAAATGATTTCCAAGTGAAACCATGAATCTTGGAAGAGACACCTTATATCATCAAATCTATGAAAGTGATGCTGGAGAAACTGTTTGAATTACAAGGAAATCCAGTGGCAAATAAGAATCAGGCAGACCTAGGCTGATTAACCCTGAGAGAAAGTTTACAACAGTAAGTGGCAGAATCAACATTCAACCCAATTCTGTCCGGTTCCAAAACTGGGGCACTTTCAAGTGCACCTTATTGTCTTTATGAGCAAAACAGGAGAAAATACTCAATAATTCCTCACTTCTTTTCAAAAAATCAATACTCTTTGGGAAGTATTATTCATATTTTGGTTTATTATGATACTATAAGAAGAAAAATACATAAGACTAATGATACTATAATGTTCTCAAAAGCAAATAATTTAAATATTAAAGTATTAAGGGAGGTTACTGGGAAAATTGATGATGTCCTGAAGTATATGTTTAGAAAAGATGATTTTCTGTATGATTATGTGCTAAAAGTTAAACTGAAAGTAAAAGCATTATAGCCTGCTTGGGCTAGGAAGAAAAATGTGGATATCCCTAAAATTTCTGAAAAGTTCTTATAAATATTCTAATTCTCGATTTGATTCATTAATATATTGTTTAAAATTAAGGATTAATAAAATAATTGATTTATTCTTTTAAAACATGCTCCTTATGAAGATAGAAGGTCAAATACTACTACGGAATTAATCATATGATTTGCAAGCTATATTTGAAAAAGACAACTCTGAAGAAGTCATGGTGCAACGTGAAAATGAAGAAACTAGAGATTTGTAGGTTTTTTGTTCCTTATTTAGGTTGGGTACAGCATTTAAAGATACCATAGTTTTCTTCTGAGTGGGACAGATAGCTGGTAATAAGAGCTGGCTTATTTGGTATAGACTGAGGAAATGATTACTTAAATTTATTATCAAGCATTACTACCTCAAAAATGACTTAACAAACTGCTTGAGGCTTCTTCCTAATTCCTCAGTTATTTCTTTAGCCCCTCTGAGACTTGTTTCCTTTTATTCCATATTATGTCCTCTGGCTATTTCATTATGACTAGTAAGCCTTCCCGATACTCACAAATCTTGCATTTTCGTAGGAGCTTCTTTTATTAAGTATTAATCTTTGAATTCTACTCACTGCTTTAAAAACTGTTTATCTCGTTTTAAACTACAAAATGCTCTTGGTAAAACAAAATTTGGACTTAGTATTAACAAAAATCCAAAACTTAACTAAAAGACAGATTTACTTCATTATGTGATTAAATCATGGAAGGGACAAATTTTAAATAAACATACCAGAACATATGTATGTCATGTCATTCAAAATAAATGCCTGGGAGGTTATAAATGCATTTCAGTAGGGCTTTCGCTACTCAAAACATTGTGAAGCTCCTTTTTGGCAGTGTAGTCAGAATGACTTTAGAAACTAAACATTATCTTGAAGTCATAACCAATTTTACAACCCAAAATTATATTGCCTAACTTAATCAACAAACTTGTTCACTTGACTTGGCTTCAAATAACTTCCTGTCATTTTTTTAAAACAAAAGTAAAAAAAGACACAAAACCAAAAAACAACCATTCATGATGACATTTTGCTCAAAATAATCAAGCAATGTGCCATAGGGCCTAGAAGGAGTTAATATTTTTTGTAATAACAGAAACTAATAAAAATAGCTTTTCAAGATAAATAATCTTAAGGAGACAATAGCTGTTGGATGTATAAATTTTGTTATATTTGTTAAAAATATCACCTAACTTTACTCAAAGAGAAATATTCTGATAGATCACATATTAAGACATGGGAGACAGGTGTCACATGGAAATTATAAATTGGGGGAATAAAAATAAAGTCATTAAAAATAGACTGGATATACATTAAAAACAAAAAAACCAAGTGCTAATCAGATAGCTAATACCATGTCTTTTTGGTAATATATTAATACTTAGGTGAGTACTTTGGGCATCTAACTTAGAGTCTGTTTAGTCAGAAAGTTTTAGCTTTAGTTCATGTTTGTAAAAATTAAATGTTTTAAGTTATTAACTGATAAAATTAATTACTCCCTAATATGTAGAGTTATCAATATTTCGGCTCCAGGGTAAACTTTTAAGAAGTTATATTTAAAGACAACAAAGAAAAATAGAGATTTTCAGTACCAGATGTCGGGGAAGATCCCATTTGGATTTGAGCTACTTAAATTTGCAATCATGTATTTATACATCTAACAGAGCTTCTGTTTCCCCCAGAATCAGAAAATTAACTAGCTTTGTAGCATCTTCCTTGATCTGCCACCCGTGCCCTGAGGATTAGAGACTCCACCTGAGCTTGTTTTACAAGCATAACAGAAAAAATTAATCTCTGCTGGCAGCGCTCCCACTGGGATACTGATGAATAATGATATCCCTCTTTTGCTGCCCTCTCAGTCCACTAGAAAAGCCACTCTAACCCGGCAACGTGGAAACTGCTGAAACCATTCCAGCTGTGGATTAGCAGGCAGTCAAGCATCCATCTGCTCTGTGTGAATCAAGAGAAAGCAAACATGCATTCTTATGGCTAAAGTCATGCTCAAACCCCAAAACATCTTAGAGGAACACACATACACACACACTCACATGTAACAGTCAAGCACATACTGCAAGCTGAATTAACCCAATTCCTCAATTTAGTTCTCATTTCTTGGTGCTTTAAATATTGGAAAACAAAGTATGTGCATGTTCGGGGGTTATAAAGTAAAACTCTTAAGTTTGGTATTCATGTGAGGAGGAGACACTAGATATTAAACTTTTAGAGTGCAATATGAGAATACATCAGGTGTATACACACACACACATTGCCAGATTCTCAAATGTGGCAACCAACTACTTGTTTTGTAAAGTAAGACTGTTTAATCTGTGGTGTGGCTTTATTCATTAACTTTTGGTCTACAAATAGCACAACTGCATTTATTAGGACTCTATCAGCTACTTATCAATGAGCTCTCTGGCACTTTAATATATCCATAATGTGATAATGACTGGTGTTTAAAATGACAGCCTCAGGACTCTGAAAGATCTTTATGGGTCTTCTGCATCACCAAAGAAATACACACACACACACACACACACACACACACACACACACACACACATACATATGTATATATATTTTTTTAGCACAGTTCTAAATATATTTTGTTGCATTAAAATTCCTTGAATTCTAAAATCTATAAGATATATATGTACAAACTTCATTAACAAAAATATTTTAAATAACCATCAAATCATATTCCCAGTGTATGTTTAAAAAAAACCCCACCTTGCTTTTAGTCTGCCAAACCCACTTTGGTGTGGGTCTCAAGTGACAATTTATTCATCATTTTTCTCTGATTTTAGTTGCATTCACTGATTATTTTGATGTCTTAACTAAATTTTTCCTCTTTCTCTCTCTCTTTTTCCTCCTTCACAGATTAAAAAAGTAAAAGTAGTTCAAGGTCACAACCCTTTCTATGCAAAGGCAAAGCAACACTGTCAGTTTAGGCACTGGCTCTGCAAGACGGTTTATTTGTTCATCTATCAAAAGAAGATGACACCTGTTTGGCATTTATCGTACAACTTTTATGACACTGCTTAATAAATTACCGAAAATACCTACAAAGATGGTACAAAGGACTTACATCTAATAAGTTGAAGCAAGTATACACAGAAGAATTCTCTGTTACTAATAGAAATACTGAGGTTTAAAACTGAGATTATGGTGCTTTTGCCAAACTGCATTATTCTTCTGAGTTACATACAAAATAACACATAGAGTATTAAAAAGTATAAAATTCTATGTATCTGAGGAGAAAATGACATTTGGAAATCCCTCCTGCCCTGAATTTTTTAAACCAAAGTGAGTTCTTTCTGAAATAATCAAATTTCTGAGACACGCTTATATTCCATTGGATTGTCAGATGGAAAACATTGTAAAATAAGTGGAGTCCTTTTTCAGGAGAATGTATGTTAAAATAAAATGCAGATGGTATGAATAATACTACTGTAATAAAAAAGATCATTTCTATATATTTTATTTGGTAATAATAACATTTTTCAGAGTATACCTAAGTATGAGAAGCGGGCACATGCATTTCTTTGGGTTTAGAAATCAAAAGATATTCAGCTTATAATGCATCACTGAAGAAGAAATTTCTCTAGGCTTCTGCCATAAATATTGTGACCCAGCATAAAAATATTTATTTTAGTCTTTCTCATGGTAGGAAGACAACATTTTGCTAAGAATTATTAATCACTACTTAAATCTTTTTCTTAAAAGAGCTTTTCCAAACTATTCCGTTAGTTAGTAAATGACTGTCTACTGTCTGACCAGGCAAGCATAAATATTTTAATATTAGAGTATGCATTTACAGCTATAAAAAAACAAACGAAAACAAAATCCACATTTTTCCACTGATTTCCTTTCAAAAACTTAAGTTTATCTTTCAGTAGTTACAAATTTCTTCTGAGAGACTGTTTCTTTTTTTTTTTTTTAATTTCAGGGTATTGTGAGGGTACAAACATTATGGTTACACTTTATGACTTTGCCTCACCCAAGTGTGGGTTAAAGGTAGGTCCTTGCCCCCTACAGTGCTCCCTGTGTCCTTTAGAGAGACTGGTTTTTTAAGAAAAGTTTTCTAGTTTTTTATTTTTATCTTTTTTATTATAAATAATGTTGTGATAAACATTTGTGTACATATATCTTGACAATACATTATTTTGTTAGGATAGATTTCTGGCAATAGAATTAGAACACCAAGAAGCAGAAATTTTTTAAAGCCTTTTTTTAAAAAGAACTTTGATAGATATTATCAAATTACTTTCTACAAGGACTGGGTCAATGAAGACTATTTAGCAGTGTTTGGAAATGTCCAACTCACAGTGCTCTCATAAATGATTATTATTCTTTTTGAATTTCCAGCAATTTAATAGTCTAAAAAGATTGCTATTCTTTGTTTCAATTCATATTTTCTTGATCACTGAGAAGGTTGAGTTTTTTCTTTATATTTGTTAAAAATAAATTTCTTCTTCTGTAAATTATTATTTAATGCCCTCTTCATTTTACCACTGGAGTGTTAGTGGCTGTTTTTTCAATGTTATTATTTTAAAATATAATTTTAAATATACTACCCTTTTGTCTATTATAATTATGTCAAATATCAGTGCTTTTAAATTACATATATAGACATGCACATATTCTATGTTTTTATGTAGGCAAATCTACCCATAGAATTTCCTTTTGTAACTCTTCAACCCTTTACTTTTTTTGTGTTTTTTATTTGTCCCTCCTTTAAAATTTTACCATTATGCTTGGTTTTAATTCTTAATCTAACTGAAGTTTATTTTGGTACACACTGTAAAATTAGAATCTAAAGAGTATTTTTCCAAAAAGTTATACAACTCACCCAAAAATATTTATAGAATTAAACCTTCCCTTAGCCAATGATTTATGATGTTTTCTTTTTATTTGGTTAGTGTTTCACATAGATGGTAAGTGAGATGGGTCTTCACCAATATGTACAAAGTGTCCTGGCAGCAGTGGGGAAGGAGGCGTGCTTGGTGGATTAGCAGGAGCTTTGTAAAGGAGTAAGAGAGAAGAGCAGTTGAAGACGGAGGCTATTCTTACTCCATTTTATAATCCCATATGGCAGTCTAAGGCAGCGGTTCCTCAACCTTTTTGGCACCAGGAACCGGTTTCATGGAAGACAATTTTTCCACAAACAGGGGAGCGGGGGAGGTGGAGCTCAGGGCGGGGAGCCCTGATGTGAGCCATGGGCGGGGAGAGGGGGGATGGCTGTAAATGCAGATGAAGCTTTGCTCGCTCGCCCACCGCCCACCTTCTGCTGTGTGGCTCCCCCCCTCCCTAAGTTTCATGGAAGATAATTTTTCCATGGACCATGGACACGGGGAGTGGGGGGCGGGGGGTTTAGAGGGAAGGGGCACGGCAGATTTCTGTGGCCTGGTCCCTAAAAGGGGGTTGGGGACAGCAGGTCTAAGGAATCTGAATTTATCTTATAAGGTTTTTTGAATAGAAGAGAATAATGGTATTTGTCCTATGTAGATATGATTTATTTAGAATTTGCTGCCAATATTAAAATATTAACAAAAGCTAGCAACAACAGATATAAGTGATTATCATATAGTAGGTAATGTACTAAGGCTTAACAAACATTATTTTATTTAATCCTCCCCTTTGTTTTATAGAGGAGCATGAAGCTTGGAGAGATTAGCCCAAAGTCACACAGTTAGAAAACGGTACAGTTACGTTTGCTTGACTCTAAAGCTCATGTTCTTTTTTTCTTAACATTCAAAATATTTCTTTGTTTTTTAAAGTGTTTTACTATAGAATGTTTTTATTTATTTTTAACTTATAGTTGTACATATTTATGCAGTACATGTGTTTTTTTCTTTTTTACCACATTCATACAATGTATAATGATCAAATCAGGGTAATTGGGATATATATCACCTGAAACATTTATCATTTCTTTATATTGGGAACACTCTAAATATTCTCTTCTAGCTATTTTGGAATATACTATAAATTCTTAACTATAGTCACCCCACTGTGCTACTGAACACTAGACCTTAATCCTTCTATCTAACAGTATTGTACCTATTAACTAACCTCTCCATCTCACACTACCCCACTCCTTCCCAGCCTCTGGTGATCATCTTCTACTCTCTACTTCCATGAAATCGAATTTTTTTAAGCTCCCACATATGAGTGAGAACATGCAACATTTATCTTTCTATGCATGGCCTATTTCACTCAACATAATGTCCTTCAGTTCCATCTGTGTTTAAAGTCCATGTTCTTTGTAACTTGACTTTCAGCATACTCCAGATGTATGCTGGTAACAGTTACACTTTCAAGACTACTAATATCACACTAGAATTACTTCTTACACTACCTTACATAAAAGTGCCCCCTTCTTGAAAACATGGACCACATGTTAATTATCATTGTTTCTCTTACACCTAAAATATAGTTAGTAGGTGCTAAATAAATACCCATTGAATGACTGTTGAAGATATGTGTTTAAGAATTATCTGTATGATAGTAATAGGTATAGAACCAGTAAGCTTCCAATTAAAAGAATATAAAAGACAAGTGAGAGAAACTCTAACTACTAAAGGAGGCCAAGAATAAGTTACAGTAGAGGAAGAAAAAGACAGGAAGAGATTAGAAAAGTGCCGTATCTGTGTAACAGAATGAATGAACATTTAGTCCCTCACTAAATATTAAAATGAAGTAATACTTTGTGTAAAAAGTGTTTATTTTTAAAAATTTATGTTTTGCAAATACCTAGACTTTAAACATGGTTTCTTGCCTCCCAGTATCATATTTAATAATGTAATATTTTCCTAATTATTCATGACGAGAAATTACTAAATATCACCGCCCAACTTAGAGTCGGCATTACTAAAGAACTAGATTAAAATGACCAGAGCTTTAACTGCAATTGAATTAAGAGAATTTTTCAAATTGGCCTAATAAAATGGCCAATTTGATTTGCCTGATTTTTCTCTCAGCCAGGTTCCCAGTGGCTTCCTGAATGTTTTGTAGATTACTGCTTACTCCCAAAAGAAAGAACATTTTTCTTACTAATATAGCTTCCTCATAGCTTTCAAGCCCAAGTTCCTAATTCAAAGAAGTGCTAATCCATTTAAAAAGCATCTCAGTGAAGGAGTAATCACCCAGCCATAATCACTATTACTAATCATAATTACTTTATGATTTCTTCTAATTACTAAGTGGTTTTTAACAAATATAAATAGATGAGCACTCTTAGAGGAGCACAGACATTGGTCTGGAAGCCAGGGTAATGTCTCATTAAAGAGTCTCGGCGCTTTTTTATTTGGAGGTAGGATGATGTGGCAGTGGAGAATCATTGATTTTACAGACTTTGTCACTCCCCTGTGGTACTATAAAATCCAGAGCCATGGCCTTTCGGAAAATATTAACCCAGGAGAGAGGAAGAAGGGGACAAAGGGAGTAGGGCAAAGCAATCTAAGAGAGAAAACTCAGAAGATGTCACAGAGGTAGGGCATTTGGGGGGTGGGGGGGTAAGAATATGAGATGATTGATATGCTAATTTGTTTCACTAACTACAGTAACCATTTTACTACATATATGTATCTTATAACATAATATTGCATGCCTTAAATGTACAAAATAACATTTATTTAAAAAACAAAGGAAATGTCACTTAAGAGCAAAGATTACTTGGGAGCATAAGAGATACATGACCCTGTACTTTTCTTTATTCCTCCAAGCTACTAATAATGAAATAAAAAGTTTCTTAGTTCAATAAGGCCACTATTCTGACAGTTAGAGAGAGACTAAGTATTCTGAACCTCTAAAAAAAGTAAAGGTGTCTAGAGTATAGCAGCTTTGACTACAGAAGCAAAAAGTAAGTAATAAACCTGAACCAAAACAACATAATACAAATCAAAAAACCTATCTAGAATGAAGTCAGATATGTTCTAACACATATCTCTTAAATTTGTATGATTTATAAGCATTTATATGTTAATTATCTAATTACCTTATTAGATACTCACACTAACCCTGTGAAAATAAATAGGGCAGGTATGACTGCACATCTTTTAAGGAATAAGAAAACTGAGGCTTAGAGAGATTAAGGGACTTGCTGCTTACATGAAGAGGTTAAAATGGTCATGCTAAGATTTGAACCCATGTTTTTGAAATGCAAATACCATATTAATTCCATTCCACTAAGGCCACCTCAATCTATTAATGGCTTTTGCCTACATTTCGAGGTCATTCTCCACCACCTTAGTTTCAGCTGATGACCTTGCTTCGTAGTTTACAAAAAAAATTAAAGCAAACAGAAGGAAATGTACTCATTATCTCACCACTCAATAGCAGCCTCCTTGAGTCTGTACTCTAAAACTCTGTCTTCTGTTACAATGGATTAAATTGTCTCTGCTTGTACCTAAGGCCAATTCTTCCATTTATGTATTGATTCTTATTTTCCTTTTGTCTTCTTAAGGACTTTTCTCCTTCCTGTATCCTTTGTCTCTCTCTACAGGATCATTTCCATCAGCATATAAATATATTGTAACATCTTTTTTTTTTATTAAGATTGTAAGTAAAATTTATTTTATCCTTTAGAAAGACAAAGAGAATGAGAGAGACAGGGGTGAGGAAGAGAGCAGAGAGATGGTGTGGCATCCCAAAGAAAGAGAAGGGAGATGCCAGCTATATTGCAACATCTTAATAAAAAAAGCCATAGTTCTGGAATCATTCTCCATCTGAACTATTGGCTCTTTTCTTTAAAAAAGAAAGACTATAAAAAGAACTAGTCAGAAGGATTAATGGATAAGAAATTGACTTGTGAGAAAATAACCAGGAGAAATTTCTATATAAACTATGCTATAGATGTGTGTCTCCCCCCACCCCCCAATAATTCATGTTAAATCCTAACTCCCAACATGATAGAATTTGAAGGTGGGGCCTTTAGGGGGGTGATTCGGTCATGAGAGAAGAGGTCTCATGAGTGGAATTAGTGCCCTTATAAAAGAGACTCCAGAGAGATCTCTTGCCCCTTCTGCCATGTGAGGATACAGCTAGAAGACGGGCATCAGTGAACCAGGAAGCAGCCCTCACCAGACACTGAATCTGCTGATGCCTTTATCTTGGACTTCATAGTCTCTAGAATTGTAAGAAATAATTATGTCTGTTATGAAAGCCACCAAATCTATGGTATTTTTGGTATAGCAGCCTGAAAGGACAAAGACAGACTAAATAATGACTAAGGTATGAGGACTACTGGTGGTCTGACAATCCATGAGATGGGAGAACAATCTATTATTTATTAAGTATAAGGAAATACAGGCAAGAATAACAAACAAATTAAGAAATGGTAATTGTGCTATTTTCATTAAAAAAAACTTATAAAGAGTCAATAAAGCAAGGAGATAGCTAAACATAATGACTTGTTTTTAAACACGTTGGGGATATACTTCACAATAATTTATAAAAAATGTATCCCAAATTGTGTTTTTTCAGTACATAGGAATTCTACTGCATTTCTCTATATTGTTACATAAAGAAAAGGCCTTGCATGTTAGCTAACCTAAAAGGTTGTTTATCCTTTAGCACCTAGGAGTATTTTCTATGATTACTTTTTCCTTTTAAGACTCCATGTTTCCACAATAATATAATATTGTAGGACTGTGCTTATAATAATTGGGGGCTGAAGAGACTGTTAGAATGTTTACTTTTTCTTTCACTCTATTACACAAAAATGATACTGAAACATACTCAGTTGGCCTTAAATATTGGGAATGATTACAGCTATTTATGTACTTGGCTGCTTTTTGAGGTTAAAAGGTAGGATGGCATGTTTTTTAAACAGCATTTTGACGTTAGTATTGAGAAGATGTTTAGGACATGAACCATGAACATTACGAAACAGTTCTGATCACCATTATTAATGGAGGAAAGAGCTAACATTGATCTTTCAATTGCTCCACCTGCTGGACCAGTGAGACCCTAACAATAATTGTAGAGTACTTAAACTTTATAGGGATGAAATTAGAAATGTTTTAAGCAGAAAACAATTTCTAGCATATGAAAATTAGATTTTAAAATGTTTTATTCAATATTAAAGTTTCTATTTATTTTATACTTATTTTTAAACGCTAAACAATGCTCTCCTTACTCAGAGTGACAAATAAGTTAAAATTTGAAGAAGAGATTTTATTCCCAGCAAAATACTCTTCAGTGTTATTTTTATTACAAAACAATTTTAATTACTCAATATTACGCATGTGTATTGACGATTTTAATTAATTATGATATCATTAAGGTAAGCAGAGAGTTACTACTAATGATAAAAATATTTTCAAAAACAATAATGATTTCCTTTGCCACATGATTCATGTTAGGGTTCCCTGGAAAGCAAAACACCATAGAGTTTTATAAATATGACTGAATTCATATGAAACCAATTGAGATTATATTTGTAATTTAAAAATGTCTAAATGGAGTGTCCCTTTGTAAATGCTCTTCTATGACCCCTAGGAGCTTGATAATCCAATCTAGCTCATCAGCCAGGCTGGTAACTGACTTTTGGGGAAGACAATGTCAGCAACTGTTTTGCCTTGAATGCCGTAAGTAGGACTAAACATTTCCCATGCTTAGCATCAGGTATATTGAGAAGGAATGGCACACAGAGACAGATACAAGCCTATATTCCTTTATGTTCACTAGACTTTTGGGGCTCTACTATAAATCTTCTTAAAAGATGGTGATCTGTCTTCTATTTTTTTGGTATTCCCCAAGTGTCCTGAGTACTGGATAGAAGAACCATTAGCAGATTTTAATAAATGTTGACAAGCTAAAAGTACTTTTTATTAATACTGACAGCTTAGGCAGAGAAAGTTGGGGGTATATCCTTTTTATGTACCTTACTTTGCAAATTTAGATAAAAGGGCAAAATAAAATGCAAAAAGAGAAAAAAAGAAAAGTACAAAACAGCAAAGGAAAAAGAGAATGGGTATTTAAAAGGCTGCTTGAATACATGAATTCTAATTCCAACTCTGCTCTTTCCCTGTTGGGAACTGAGTTTTTATATTATTTCTCCATATTAATTGTGTCATCTTGATTAAGGCTGGATTATTTTTAAATTTTTTGCAAATAAGAAAGTTAAATTAGGTGATAATAGCAGAAATATACTTTGGTATCTAAACTCATTTCCTAATTAATAAAAACACATTTCTAAATCTAAACTCATTTCCTATTTAATCATCAACGTTTAGAATTCTGGTAATAGACAGTTCTTACTCTGTGGGACAGTTTAGGAAACCAAAAGTAATTAAGCAAAAAAAAAAAAAAAAAAAAAAAAAAGGAACAAAAATTTAAAATAGGATAAATTCCAGATAGTATCACAAATACATTTTATGCTCATCAAAACATAACAGCTTAAAAACCTATAGAGTAATCTACTAAATCACACATATATCTGAGATTGAGGCCTTTTATCAAGAAAATATTTCACTTTTATCTGTACTGAAGAAAGCTTCTAAGTGCAGAAAGCTAGGAGAAGCTAAGAAATAATGGAGAACAAGGAAGGTCTCAAGGGAAAGAGACTAAGAGAAGTAGAAAGATACTTTTTTCAAGACATTTGCCATCTGTGCCTCTCCAAAAGATGCCAGGCAGCTCCCCAGCCTGAGGGTTAGCACAAACCTGGAAGATATCCCATTAGGTTTCCCCACCAGGAAGATAAAGAGTAGCAGATGGGATCCTGTGATTGTCAGGAGGTTATTTGGAAATGGAAGGCCATGAGGTTGGTGGTGTTCACTGTTACTCAGTTAACCTTTCCTTCTTTCATTTTTCCTTTAATAAACTCTTTAATTTTACATGCTGTGTCCCCTACCAATACTATTCATAACTGGCTTGTCCTTTTTATTTAGTTTTAAGTTTCTGCCTTTTAAAAAATTCTTACTAATTTTTCCAACTTCTTATGTTTGACAAAGATATTTTTGCCTTTTCTATCAAAAGATTTGTAGGTGTGCCCCAAACATGACAAAATTCAGCACTAAAAATGCTAAAATACTGAAAATGTTCTATATATGGGCAGACCAAAGAATCAGTATGCAGTACAAAGAAAGCATTACAAAGAACTCTACAACCTGGAAATTTCTTAATATATAAAAATCTTATTGGTCTGATACTTTTCTAAATTTGGAATTGTTCTATTTTACATTTATATGTAAAATCCATTCTGTTAGTCAATATCCAAGACTTTGTGGGAAATTAAGAATTTCATAACTTTCCAAATTGGACATTTGATATATAAATATAATTTCACATTTCTGTGTAGTCACAAGAACCATAACAACCAAGTATATCTTATAAAAAAGTTACTAAAAATTTAGAGACATAAATACATTTGGGGTATATTTTGCTTTCTTTTGAAGTTATTAATACTATAACAAGCATATTCTGAAAAATCTGTTCAAACTAATTTTCCCTAACTTTGAAAGTTTTTCATTTCTGTTACTGTTTTAGAGCAGGCTACTTTCTAAAAGTCACTGAACATATCAAATCATAACCCTGGTTTGCCATGATGCCAGGCACTTTCTACTCTAGATTTGGGCTTTCAGTGCCAACATCATTAAGAGATCATCATTAAGAGATTCTTCAAATTACTTTTAAAATGTCCTTTTCCCTGAGGATTTTCACTTACATCTAATTAGACTACTTACTCCATGCCATGTAATCCCTGTTGCCAAAACTGCTAAATGCTTCAATAAGTAGGAGGAGGCCATCAATGGAGCAAGACAGATGTAATGTCACTGGTTAACAGTAGAGGTGTGAAGCAGCTGCCTTAATTATGAAGCTTATTAATTCATGGTGTTAGAAAAAACTTGGCAAAGAGTCTTATAAAATACCTAACCTTTTCAAAATAGCATCAGATTGTTTAAAACTTAAAATATGTCTTCAATAAAAAACATGCTGAAATAATTATTTTGCCAGGAATTAATATCTACGTTTAATACAATTCCAGGCTACAAGGCCACACATAATTCTAAAAATAACTCTGGCTCTTAATTTATTTTTTAAAAGTATATATTCACATTTCAATGCTTTAAAAAATTTTTTACAGCTGGAATGAAAAAGATAAAACATGTCCAGGAGAGGAAATAAGGTATAGAGAAAAGAATTCTAAAGAGCTACTTTTTATAGCACCTGGAACAACTTAATCTCATTAAAATTCAATTTCATTACATTAACACTTACTATGAAGGTTATTTAAATGATGTATATAAAGTACCTGGCGTGTAGTAGGTGCTCAATAAAAAGTGGTTATTACTTTTTAATGGCTACATTAGAAAGACAAGATTTAAACAAATGGGTTACTATTATAAAATAAAATTAGTAAAGATAAATAGTCTTAATAGAATTTTTGGTTTTATACTCAGAACAGAGTATTTTTACTGCCATTCTTAGAGCATCACACTAAGCCGATGACTTCAGTTAGCAACAAAACCCAAGTGTCTCTCATGGTTTATTACCATTGCCTATAGTTTATATATGAATACACACATGTATGCACACATAAATATACAGGCAGTTTGTCAATAATGTTCACTGTTTTATATCCTGTCTTGAGACAGTGTCTCATACATTACAGACATAAAATAAATATTTTTTTTGGATGAATCAATATATAGTCTGCAGGTGAAATGGTGACCAATGGAACTTAACATGGAAAAATGGAGACTAACATCTAAAGGATAAACCATCCAAGATATGCACACTTCCATATGTTCTTAAGATATTGTTTTAATTTCCTTTAGCTTAGCTCTATACTATTTGCGAGAATTCAGTTTCATCTGTAAACTCAGAAATTGCCTGTTGCCTCTATCCTTCAATCAAAGGGGTGATACTGATGATATAATACTATTCTGAAAACCACCACACTGACCCAACAATCCTACTAACAGAGAAAAAGAACATAAAAGACAGAATTCAGAAGATAAGGCACAAGTGGATCTAATGTATGAAATTTTTACGAAATTTGACAATCTTCTGCTAGGAACACCATGAAAGAAAGGTATAAGCTTGCAGTGCCAAAAGCATTTGAGGATATGACCTGATTAAATGGTATTTCTGGTAAATATTATATAGGAAATGAAATTGTAACCCTACATAAAAAGAAATTCTAATTCTTATTTCAGAAAAGTTGAAAGTAATATTCAAAATGACCACATAAAGGGCAAGAATTCCAATTCATTAAAAAAAGGAGAAAACAACCACACGGCTAAGTATGAGATTCTAAATACTTATCTTTTCTAAAGGAAAGGTCTAAAAGAAGGTACCAATCATCAGTTAGGAATTTGTAAAATTAAGAGATCATCACTTAAAATTGTTTTGATGTTAATTGAAGGGAAATAATAGGTTTATGTATTTTTAAATGTTTGGTGAAAGTGAATCAATGTTTAATATCCTTTTTATCAATCTATGATTACCATCTGGCTTATCTTCTCTGTACGAATAATAATCACATTGTAGCATATTCAGAGGATCTAAAAGAAACATCTTAGTGAACATAATTTCTACACTGTCATTAATACCAAAAAAACCCCAAAAACAAAAAACAAAACTTCATTCACTGGTAGAATTTAATTCCAGAAAATATAATAGTAAGTAAATTCAAAGTAATAATCAAAAGAATAGGAGCTTTTCAGTTGTGATCTTATCAGGAATACTAAAATAATTAATAAATTCAAAAAATAAAGTTTAAAAATGACTTTAGAAACGTCAATGAATGTATCTTAGTAAAAGGAGAAATTGGTAATAAATAAGTTATAATACTGAATTGTTCAAAAACATAATGTGACTTTAAAAGTATTATAACAAAAACAATGATAATGAAAATGGGTTTTTTTTTAAACGCTAATGTTATCCCCACTGCTTTTCTTTACCCTCTTGCGCTATTATCACCCTGCTCTCTATACCTCCTAACTACTTCTTTCTCCTTGTTTTAAAAGCACATGGAGATTAATATATGTTTTTGGAGGTGAGAGTAGGGAGGATACTGAGGTTCTGTGAGTTACTTGGGAGTCTTTGATATGGTCACAAAAAACATTTAAAGAACATTTTTCAATGAGAAGAATGATTTCTAGAAATTATGCTGTAATTACTTCAAATACAATCTTGCTATATTAGTATTTCTCTGGTATAGTTACACATAATGTTGGCTAGTGAATAGAGAATAATTCTAGACAAGAAATTAACAAAATAGTGGTACCAGCATATCTCTCTGTCAACATGAATTCTACAATTCTTCATTCAAAATGAAATCTCATTGAGATATTAGACTGAGACACTCCCTAGGAGAAGCTGAGAGTTCCTCGGACTAAACACCATAGAAGAAAGAGATTATATATCATTGTTGCTATGGAAATTATTATGAGGTAAATAAAATCATATCTATATAGATATACTGTTTCCCTTACATATATCTGCAGATAATTCATTTTATTCAGTTAGTCACAGAAGAGTTGACTTTAATAAAAATATACCATGAGATCAGTGTAACTGGTTTATACAGTGTTATGCTGGAAAGAAACAGGCTGCTGACAGGATATAGACAGAACTCTCGTTCTGATCAATGCATTTTGATAAAGACTGAGGCAAAGGGGATAATGATTTAATTCCCATATATTATATTTTTTGGGGCTTTTTTTTTTTAAAGATAAGGCTCTTTTGCCTAGGCTGAAGTGCAGTGGTGTGATCATAACTCACTGTAACCTCAAACTCCTGGGTTCAAGTGAACCTTGCCAAGTAGATGAACTGTAGATGCGTGCTACCATGACCGGCTAATTTTTTTTTTATTTTTATAGAGATAGGATCTCACTATGTTGCCCAGGCTGGTCTTGAACTCTTGGCCTCAAGCAATCCTCCTGCCTCAGCCTCCCAAAGCACTGAGATTACAGGTATGAGCCACCATGCCCAGCCTTTTTTGGGCTTTTTTACTAGGGTGGATGCAGATGCAGAATGTAATTGGCATATGGTTTTTATGAACCTCCTTTACAAACAATGTGTCTTAATATACGTCACTTTGTACCTCTCACTTCAGTACCTTCCACCTCATTGTGTGCATTTCTGTGGTGAGTGCATGTATGTGTGTGTGTGTGTGTGTGACATGAGAGCCCACACTCAGGTGCCAGACTGCAAATTACTCACTTGCTGTATAACCTTGGACAAGCTGGCCAGTCTGTAAAATGGGAATAAAGATAGGATCTTATTAATAACAAATTAGTGTTGTGAGGATAAAAGGAGTTTATCAATGTAAAGATCATAGAATAGTGGCTGGCACATAAAAACTGCTCAGAGGTGTTAGCTGTTATTATATGTGTTCCCAAGGCAGAAAAGTACCTTTAAACAGAAGATTAGGTAAATGTATCAAGTTAGGTAAATATGAAAAAAAAATCATATTCTTAAATCCAACACATAATAGTTTAAGATGCATGCCCAAATTTATTAGCTGCTATTTTACTGTCTATGCTAACAGTCTTACCCCCAGAGAAACCCTATTTTTATGAATCCTTGTCTAGGAGATGACATAAATCTCATTCTTAAGGATCTAAAAAAATTCTTTATATTTTATACTCTTTCCTCAGAAATAAATTTTTAATTTCTCAAAGAAAAATATTTTTTGATAACTGTCTCATATACTTTAATCTTCTGTTTTTTCCTATAAAGAAAACAATAGAAAATCAATTAATATAGGATCCATCTCTTTTTCCATACATGAATCAATTCATTAACATATATTTTCTAACTCACTAAAATGTACTTGGCCCTATGCTAAAGCACAAACTCTGTACACTAGTTTCTCCGAGGGAAAAAATTGCGAAGTTGAAAAACTGTGAATGAGATATCAAAGCTTATTGAGAACGATAAAGCAATGGGAGAGGAAGGAAAAGCTTGAAGTGTACCACCATACAATCTGTGAATTTACAAGAGAAGGATCATAAAGAAAGAACAGTCTAAAGGTTCTTAATTTTTTTAAAAGCACCAACACACCTGAGGGATAACAACCAGTATATATGTATACCCTGACTACTGTGCCAACAAAGTTTCGTGGTAAATTACTACACTTAAAAGCAAAATAAAAAAGGCCAGGAGGATACAGTATATAGAAAGAAAGGCGGAGAAGATACTCCTAACAGTAATTTTAACTTCAAAATGACATTTAGTTCTCAGCTTCTTGGCAAAAAAAAAGAAATATGAACACAGGATAGTAATTTTTTTTTTTTTTAACCAAGTGACACATCTGTTGTTGTTGTTGTTGTTTTTGGTAAGGTTGTATGTGGGAGTGGAGGATAAACAACTGCCCTGGCATTAATTCTAAGAGAACATAATCATGTGGATGTTTATTGTAAAGAAACTTCAGTAACATCAGGGTAAGTACTCAATAGGAGCCATCCAAAAGAAGCAATAAGAAAAGCTTTCAAGCATAATTCGAAGAGGCTACATATTTACAAACAGGGTGATCACCTGGCTTGCTCAAGACAGCCCAACGTAGAAATACTATTCTAGCCTAAATATTAATAGTGTCCCATCTCACTCTCAGAAGGATCCAAATTTGGATGATAAATTATGTGGTTGTCTTATCTATGGGGAATTTAGTCCAGATAGGTTGCTTTGTAGTGACCTTGTTTGAAAGAGGGAAGGACTTCACAAACAATTTCTGTTAAATTTCAGGAAGAATTGGATGGTAAAAATTTAAGATCTAAATTAAAAGAGAAGGTATGAAATATACAAGAGATAGTCTCTTTATACTCAAAAACGATGCAATAACATCATAAAACTCACACTCAGAATTGAAAGCAATTCTTCAGTGCTGCATTCAGGTTTCAAACGGTCCTTGAACATTTTAACTGTTTGGTGCTTCAAGTAGTAATAGGAGGCAATTCGGCCATATGTGAGAGGTTCAATGCTTCGATTATCCTGTTTCCAAAGAAAGATAAAATGACATAAATAAAAAGTACAATGGAAATATACAATTTCAAAAATTAATAATTTAAACTACAGGTTGCTATTGAAACAATTTTGTTACAAATTTTAATATCATTAGGAGCAAAAACCCTACTATTAAAATGCTGGGCAATCTTTTCAATTAGAACGTATATGACCAAGTCGTACCTCTCCAATTTCAATACAGTAGGAAAGTTCCAATTCAATCAGGGACTTCTCAATCAGATGGGATAGAAACTTGTTCACAGAATCATGGCTCACATCACCCAAATTGTAGTAGCTAGAAAGCAAGCAAGGTTATTATTTGTTTCAAGATATTTTCTACTAAAACTATCGCCTTAGTTTCTCTGTCTCTCTCTTTCATATGCACACACATACACACACACAAAATCCCCTTTTATTATAAAACCTATCCTCAGTAACTTCACAAAACTCACAGAGCTATTGGGTGGTGGATGAGTTCTTTTAGAAAATTTAGTCAGTTATTGTTCCTCTAGTGCTTAAGGAATAAATGTCATCCTAACGACTAGAAGGGGCTAAAAATAAAGCATTCTAACTGAGCTGAAAACACACAGGTCCGGCTCCATACGTTTACCAAGAAAAAAGGCTAAGGACACGCAATTCACCTGACCGTTCCTCTCTGTAACTCTGAGAGGTTCTTGGCAAATCCCTATGTTCCCTAGGAATTTGTGTCTGGGAACAGATCCAAAGGGTGAGGAACTACACCCACACTCATGGCAGTTCTCTAGTTCTTACTGTGTGAGCCCTGTACCCTGTCAGCATGGAGAATTTATATGCCCTGCTATCCTTTCAAAGAACAGGAGTGAAAAGCGGTCCTAGGGAACAGGTTCTCATCACTAAAACCTTACCAGGACAGTTTCACATCTGTATAGCACTAGGAAGGAAATATTTGTAGCTGGGAAAAGGGTGCTAACAATCTCAAATGGGAGAGGCCTAAAAAAACCGAGAACCTGAGAGTGATGGAGAACACTGTCAGGATGATGATTTTTGTGATTTGTTTTTTCTTTTTTCAAAGGGAAGGACTTGGGGTCTGTAACTTACAAAAATTATTTAAAAATACACAAATCAGGACTTAAATCATGTCAGGGTATATTTTTATTAGAAAGGACAGTTAGCACAAATGGCTAGGTATACCCAAATATGAGCATCTTCACTGAATAAAGATTAATAAGAGACTACTGAAATTTATTTGAAAAAATAACTTTTCATAAAAAAGGAATAGTTAATTTAATTCTGGTCCGCAGAAAAATTATTGCTTTTCCTGGAAAAACTCTTGCCATGGACCAAAATAAGCAACAGTTATCAATAAAGAGAAAAGTACTGAACCCAGTGCTGTCATTAATTTAAACAAAATGCTTACAAGGCATATACAGAAGTGGAAACCAGAATTATTAACCATTAGAAAATATTTCCTTTATCCTGGAAAATGACTAAGCAGGACTATTTAGTTAGAATAATGTCTTCTGCTTTAGAGATGAAAATAAAAATTCTGGACATTCAAAGCCCCATAAAAGAGACAAATACCCAAAGCCATTTCAAATTATTAAAAATATTTTTTCATTTTTTTCCAAGAAATGAAATTTGTAAGTCAAACTTTCTGCAATGTAAGTGCTTACTTTATATTTCACATTCTTTTGGCTTGCTAAGCCTATAGTTTCTAATACTATTTTCAGCTATCTGGATCAATACATAGTTGATAAAGTTACTTCTAAATTGAAAACACTAGTAAAAATGTGCCCAGGATATTGTATAAGCAGTACCATTTGTAGAACAACAAACTATTCAACTATTCGTTTTTTCTTTTTTACCAAATCTGCCCTGATCTCGGAACAAACTATTTTTTATGCAATTAAAATTACAGAAAGAAGACATTTTGAAAATATTACTGTGAAATACGAAAAATTAAAATTCCATTTTAATCTATAATTTTATTAGGTCATTTGAAAAAAATAACTCATAGATACTGCTACTCATTACCACAAGTCATTATCCTATAAATATAACTGGAATGTCGACTTTACCATTTTATGCTTTAATGAATAAATTTAGTACACTTACAAATGATATTTAAAACCATCGATGATGAAAAATTTCTTCTAAAAATTATAGATTCTTTTTAATATTTATTTCATTTTATTCACTGTATTTTGCTTTATTTCACTTACTGCATTTACAGATATATTTCAATGGGCTAATATCTTTTCTAAAGTTTATTTATTTAAGTCCATTGGGACTTTTTTTTAGACTAATTTGTGGCTTTCATCCAGATAAAATACAGTCAGGGCAAATAAACATTTAAAATAAGTTACCAAACAGAAAAAATCATCTAAAATCATGTTTCTGAGACTATAGCAAATTATTTAATAACTTCAATAAAATATTATTCATAATCTAACTTGATAAAAATTAAAACATTTTGGGCAGAAAACATAAAAACTTTCATTGTTATTTATCTTAATATAGTTTTTTCCTAAATGTGCTCAATTTTTATTGACTTTCATAAAGAAGAAATACAAAATTCAATTCAAGTAATCGAATTTCATTGATCTTTACCAAATATTATTCTTTGCTAATATTTGGACTGAAGTTCTAAGGTCATTTAAAATATTATGAAATTATTATAAAAATAAGGTATTTTTATACCTTAATTAGATATAATTTGCAGGAAACTTTAATAAAAGCAGATTGAATTTTTTTAGGTTACATACAATTTTGAAAATTAATATATTCTGATATTTTTCTGTCAGTAAAGGATGGACTTTAGATTTATATGATTTGTATTACTAGCATAATATGGCTCTCACTTCTGTAAGTGAACTTTGCAGTTGCCGCATAATTTCTAGCTTGAACAAGTATGACCATTTAGCTTAAAACATTACATATCATTCATTTTGATAATCATTTTACTAACTTGAAAAAGTATATAACAGCTAAGTAAAAGTGTCTGTTTTCATGTTGTACTCTCCACAGTACAAAATTTATAATTTACTGATTATTTAAACAAATATTATACAACTGTTTAATTATGGATAAAGGAGAAAAATGTAGTTTCATGTTCACTGCTTTGAATCATCAAGTCATTATCTTCTCTTTGCCATAAACAGACAGCCTACCTTTTTGTCAGCATGCTATTTCATTTATTTCACGGAGAAACCCAGTCTCACAATAATTGACTTGTCAGAAGCTCTAATTTATGAGACTGAGCTCTGTAAGATTTTTCTATATTGGACTCAACCTGCACACAAGCAGGGTTGAATATTTACAATGCTGTTAACAGGTGCTGAGTTGTTTAATGATTCTAATAGCCAGAAGCATACTGAGAAAGCCAGCGGGATCACAATTACAGGCTGTTTGAACACAACAATTACTAGTCCCCTGAGAGGTGTGAAAGGCAGTTTGGTACTGACAGCATCTAGCACATGGGCTAGACAAGCTAACTTCTATTAGCAGTCTATTGGGAAAAAGTCATAACAAACCTCTCCCTATCATAAAAATTTACAAAGTTCATAAAATTTAAACAATCAAAAACTAGAACTTTTCAAAAATTATCTTTAAAAGATCAAAGGAAAGAAAAGAATACTACACATGAAACCTTAAGTTGTCTTTTTCCAACCTTAATACTGACAAAATTTCACTGGTTGAGAATGAAAGAGATTTTATAGTAATGTAAAACATAGATAAAGTTACACCAAACGGTTTGGATTTAATGTGAATAATGGCAGCCATTTCCTGTTTGGTTTATGTAAACCTGGCCAGATATCTTGCTGGGAAATTTTTCATCAGTATTGAAACGTTGCTGCTATAACTGTCAGTAGTGGGAAGTCATTTGTTACAGCACCATGTTTTTTTATGTTCAGATTATGCAGCAGTAATAATGACACAAATAATGAAAGTGGTTGCAGGGACAGCTGAAACTACCACACCATTTTTGCCCCAGAAATATTTAAAAGCTTTCTCAGGGGAAAAACAGAGAGTGAAACTGAACATACAAATTGAATCCAGAACTCAATTTGGAATATATTATATTTTATGAAAGTAGTACATGGTTTATATACATTTGAACAAGCTTACGTGAGTATGTATGTGCCTACATACATATTTATATATAATTATCTTTATATGCATATATATAATACATACATACACGCAAAAGAGTATAAACAGACATATAGTGACCCACTCAGGCACAACGGTTGAAATTTTTGTCAATGTAAGTTTTACTTCCGGTGTGGTGCAGTGGGGGCTTTACAGTAGTATGACTAACTGAAGAGGGCTGGAGAATCAGGTCATCTTTACTTATCTATATGTGACTATCTTAATAATGGTCTTTCTTTTTTATCATTAAATAAACCTCAGTCTCTCTGTTACACATACACGATAAGAGTACAGACACATCCCTCCTGTCCAAGAAAATTCAAATCTCAATTTACGGCACTAGATGATAGCCAGTATTAAGAAAAAATTAAAACTGCACATAATATAATACGAGCCCTTCATTTGAGACACAATTTTAGCGTTTTTAAAACTTTTACCAGATTTGAAAATAAGTAGAAAAAATTTACCAGTTTTCTGAACTCCTCTGCCTTTGTTTGCTTCTTGCTTTGGAGAAAGGCAATTTTAACACAGACAATAATAAAAAGGTATAATAAAGGGCCAATCATAAGGATGTGATGAAAAAGGGGACCCTTGTACATTGTTTTGGAGGGAATGTAAATTAGTATAGCCATTTTGGAAAACAATATGGAGGTTCCTCAAAAAACTAAAAGTACAACTACCATATGATCCATCAATCCCCACTTCTGGGTTTATATCCAAAGGAACTGAAATCAGTATGTTGAAGAGATGTCTGCACTCCGATGTTTACTGAAGCATTATTCACAATAGCCAAGGTATGAGAAACCTAAGTCCCATGATGGATAAGATTTAAAAATGTGGTATTCATACACAATGGAATACTATTCAGTCTTAAAAATTATGGAAATTCTGTATTTGCAACAACATAGATGAAGCCAGAGGACACTATGCTAAGTGAAATAAGTTAGGCGCAGAAAGACAAATACTGTATGATCTCACTTATATGTAGAATCTGAAAAAGCCAAACTGATGCAAGTAGAGAGTAGAATATTGATTACCAGAGGCTGTAGAAGTTCGGGGGCTAGTGTGGGAAAGGGGAAATGTTGGTCAAAGGGTACAAAGTTTCAGTTAGGAGGAGTAAGTTCTGGTCATCTATTACACACCAAGGTGACTATAGTTAAGAATGTTTTGTATTATTTCAAAATTACTAAAAGAGTGGATTTTAAATGTTCTCACCATAAACAAATGTTAAGTATGTGAGGTGATACATAGGTTAATTAGCCTAATTTGTTCATTTCACAATGTATACATGTATCAAAACATCACATCGTGTCCCATAAATATATAATTATTTATTAAAATTTTTTTAAACAAGAAAATTTATGTTTACAAAAAAATCTCACATACAAGTGTTTATAGCAATTTTACTCAAAGAAAAAAAAAAGGAGCCAATCAGAAAGAAGGTTATAAAGTTTAACTATAGCCAACTAACTAAAATATATAAATTGTCAAAATTTACTTGGGCACATTTTTCCACTTTTATCTATATGTAAAGGTATAGATATTAAAACTGACACTTTGTTTTTTTGGGGAGGCATCAAATTAAATAAAGTGTCATACAATCAGAATTAGAATGGCCTGGTTTCCATAAAGAATTCATTTTTCAGCATAGCACTGAAAAGAGAAGTGGACAGGGAATGTGGGCCAGATAATGAGCCCAGTGATGGAGAAAGTGATGGAATCTCAGTGTTGCCCCTGCCACTTGGTAGCTGTGCTACTGTGCAAGTTGCTTAATCTCCCCGTGCTTCGGTTCCTTCATCAAATGGGGATCGCAACAGTACTAAATGAGGTAAGCTCTTGAAACAGCATCTCAAATACTGTAGACACAATAAATATTATTAATGCAGATTTTTGTTTCCCACTTTATTAATTTCAATTTTTATTTTTATAAATTCCTTTCCTGTATTTGTTTTGCTATTACTCTTCATCCAGTTTCTTGAGATGAATGCTTAGTTATTTTATTTTCAAGCATTCACATTTTCTTTTAGATCTTTAAAGATATAAATATTCCTTGGAATTGTGTTTTGGTTTAAATCAACAGGTTTTGTTTGTTACATAACATTGTCATTTTTCTATGTCTCTAGTCTGTATGTTTTGTTTTGATTTCACCTTTCACTAGAATAAAAGCTTTAAAATCCTAAGCAAATTTTTTTTTGCCATCCTTTTTATTGTTTATTTCTGGTTTTGTTACATTATATGATGAGAATGTAGCCTTATGATTTCTACATTTCGAATTATGTTGAGATATTCTTTGTGGTCTAGTTCATGATAAATTTTTAAAAATAAATTTTCCATGAGTGTATGCAAGGACTACATATTCTTTTTTAGGGTCATATGTAGAAAGATACATACAATTCAAGGCTATTACTCAAATCCTATATTTGATGAAATACTTATCTCCTTGATGTGTTAAAATCTCCTAACATTCTGGAATTTAGTTGGACTTTTAGTTGGATTTTCCTCAGTTTTTGCTTTATATATTTTGATGCTGTTTTTAGTTACCTGGAAATTTGTAAACTACTGTAACTTCTTAGTGATTGTGCTTGTTACCAATATGAACTATTCTTTATTCTTTTTAATTTTTTTGCCTTGAATTTGGTTTTGTCTGATTTTAATTCTGCAGCTTTTTCTTTCTTATTCTTCACATCTTTTAATCCTTAATTTTCAACTTTTCCATATTTACTTGATATTTTGCTTATAAATAATGTTTAAGTAAACTTTAAAAAGTGAATTTGAGAATTTCTGTTTTATAACAGGGAAGTTTAAATCATTTATAACATTTATTATTATAGTTGATCCGACTTATGACATGAATAGATCCTATCTATCCCCTGCTGAAAGCCTTGCAATGGTTCCCACTTCATCCAGAATGAAAGTCAGTCTCTGAGGTCCCTGTGACCTGCACCACCACCAGCCCTCCACATCTGTAACCTCATCGCCTCCTACTCTCCCCCTTCCACTTACTCCACCCTAGTGACATCTTGTCCTGATTGCTCCTGTCTTAGAACCTCTCCTGTTCCCTTGGCCTGAAATGTTATTCCCTAGCTATTCATGGGTCAATTTTTTTACTTCTTTCAAATCTTTCCTAAAATGTCAACATCTTTAATGAGGCCCACTCTGACTTTTTAAAAAATAGAGTATTATAATCTTCCACCTCAACCCCCCACCTTTACCTCTTGCCTCTCCCAATCTTTCCTATCCTGTTTTTCTTTTTTTTTCAAAGCACTCATCACCTTCTAATACACTTTTAAATTTTTTCTTCTTATTTTCATAGAGACAGGGTCTTTCTCTGTCACCCAGGCTGGGCTAAAGTGATCCTCCCACCTCAGCCTCCTCAGTAGCTAGGACTACAGGTGTGTGCTACTATGCCCAGTTAATTTCTAAAAATTTTTTGTAGAGATGGGGTCTTACTTGTTGCCCAGGCTGGTCTCAAACTCCTGGCCTCAAGTGATTTTCCTGTCTTGGCCTTGCAAAGCACTGAGCGAGCTACTGTGCCCAGCCCTAATTTACTTTTAAATTTACTGTCTCTGCTAAAAGAATGTGAATGCCACAATAGTGAAAATTTTTGTTTAGTTTACTAATCCATCTTCAAAATGGCTAGAATAGTGTCTGGAACATAGCAGGCACTCAATAAATGTTTATGGAATTCAGAAATATAAATTTAACTTTTAAATGCTACATCTTATCATTTTAAGGAAATTTTATGATTTTTTGAGGCCAGGGGTCATTCCTTATGTTGCTACTATCTTCCAATAGAAACTATTAAAATATACTTACTAATCATACCTTTTTTTGGAAAACAAATTATTGCTGCATCTATTCTGGATAGATTAACTCACATGGTAACAGCTTGGGCATAGGCTTCTGCTTCAGAAAATAATGACAATCTTAGTTTTAATCTATCAAGGTATCTCAAAATATGTATAGATGGCTACTAAAGGAAGTGGCACACATCATATGAATGGCCACAAGTGGATAAACTATTACTCTTGAAAATCAGTTGAAGCTGTATTTATTAATATTAACTGGACTTTTAAGACCGTTAAGAGCTTGGTTGGCTATAAGGGCTGGGGTGGGTACTTCAGGGAGAAGAGTGACAGCAAATGCATGAAAGTGAGAGAACCTCTCACCCAGAGGCAGTGTGGGTTAATGGCTCCTTCTATCTATCCTAGCCCCTTTGGTGGCGGTGGTGGGAGATACCCAACACTCCTTTGAGACTGCAAGAGGACAGGGAAAGCACATCTAATCAGTGTCCTCAGTCAATTCATTGAGACACTGTACCTTCTGATTCCCAGTCCCCAAATTTCCTCCTAGGCAAAGATGGCCATCACATAAGTAGGTGAGGCAATGTGAACCAAGGAATATATGTTTATTTACATGGATTATATTGACTACAACCATGTGTGAGCAGGAGGCAGTTCTAAGATGCCAATACCTAAGAAGTTCCCTAGATCAGAGGCTCAGTATAATTTCTATAATTTATAGCTCAAGTATATATCTCCTTAAGATTCATCCTTTGTCCACTGTTAAGAGGCTCCCCAAGCTTCTTGCTCTGCCTCTAATTATTACTGCTTATTATAGTTACATGTGGATTTTGTCACCATAATATTATTAAATAGAAGGCAGTTTGTAACCAGAGCAACAGGGAGTGATGCCTACTCTGTGGGACCCCTGTTCTGATTGGTGTCTCCAACTGTGCTCCTGGCTCATCTCACTCTCATGATTGAAAAAAATATAAAGCCTGGGAAGTTTCCTCCTCATTATCTGAATTTAAAGACTTACTGAATTCTATGTCAACTAAGTAAACCACATTTAGTTCCCACCTCCTATATAATGCATAAATAATGATAAATTCCAAATCAATACTATCTGAAGTTTACAAATCAGGTTAGACTGGAGATAGACTAAAAGCAGGTTAAGCCGTTGGAGAACAAGAAGGGAGAGGAAAATTTAAAAAACAAATTTGGGTTTTGAAGTCAAGGTACACAGAGTGATAATATTAACAAAGGTAAGGAAATTAGAGGACAATTTTAATAGTTACATGATTATTCAGTTTTTAGACATGTTAAGTTTGAAATGATGTTGGGAAGCCCATGTGGCAACATTCAGAAGGTTGGTGGAGAAATAAAGCTGCACTTGATATGGAGCAGATTGGCAGAGTGGAGTAACATATTTTGGGGTATTTAACATACAGGTGCTGTTTTAAATATACTACTGGAAAGGATTTCTAGAGAAGAACCTCTTAATATTATATATTAAGAAGAATACAGCATCATTTCCATAATATTCTTGCCCAGAAAGATATGACTTGAATTTAGTGATGAGGAAACTTCAGAGAAACCCATATTAAAGGACATTCTACAGAAGTACTGGCCAGTACTCTTTAAATACGTCAAGGTTATACAAGACAAAAAAAGACTGAGCAAATGCCACAGACTAGAGTGAAATACAGAGAAAGAACAACTAAATGCAATGCAAGATACAGAATTGGATCCTGGACAGAAAAGTGACTTTAGTGGGACAACTGATGAAATCTGAAGAAAGCCTGTGGAATTCATCGTATTGTATAAACATCAATTTTCCAATTTTTTTAATTGTACATGGTCATGTAAAACGTTAACACAAGAAGCTGGGTGAAGAGTATATAGTGCCTCTCTGTACTATTTTTGTAACTTTCCTTCAAATTCTTTCAAAGTAAAAAGTTAAAAATTTAAAAAAACATATTTAAAAAGGGAGATGTACAAAGAAAGGGTAATATATCTGTGGCAAGGAACTACTATAATTTGCTAAAGAACTCAACTGGCCTCAGAATTATTTCTGTATTAATTAGACAAACTAACTGAAATAATTAGGTTCTTAATCTCTAAACTAGACTCCTTGGGATGATATAGACCAATAAAGCAGCAGGCAGAGAGTACAGGATAACAGCTCACTAATTGACATTAATTATGTTTTTCATAATTAATATAGAACTAGAATGCATTTAATTCATTTATTTAATTCTCAATATGATCCAGTGACGTAGGTAGGCTATTACTCTGTTTCCAGATATTCCAGATAAAGGAAGTCTAGCTCAGAGACGTAAAGTTACCGAAGGACGCCAGTTAGTAAAGGATAGTGCTGAAACAAGAATCAGTGTTTTGATTCCAAGCTCGAAGCTCTTTCCATCACTTAAAATGCCTCAATTCTTATGTTACAGGAATGATAAATAGATATACAGTAACGCCCCTCGCCAAAAAAAAAAAAAAACAACAACAAAAAAAAACAAAAAAAACCAAAACAGTTCTAGATTATAAATCAGAAAACCTGGGTTTTTAAGATCTGGCTTTGTCACAAAGCGGTTATGGGTTCCAGGACTAGTTATTTTACATGTCCAGCCTCCGTTTCGTCAATATCAAATAAGAAGGTTGGACTAGAATACATGTAAAGTCTATTCTACAATTCAAACCCCATAAACTATTGACTGTGGTAAACGTTCAGTTCTGGATGGTTATCTCACTAGCTTTGCAACCATGTTTCCAAGTAATATTTCATACTAATCCAGATGCCCTAACAGTTGAGGAAACTCTGAGTAAAACATCACCATGTTCTCAAATTCCTATCTCTGTAAGAGAAAATGTTGGCTGAAAATAAATTTCTTAAGGTATTGACAAGCAACATTTAGTAATAACAGTTTCATCATGACTTCTCTATTTAAAACCATACAACGGTTTAATATTTTATCTTACTTACATCAGGAATGTCCCTCAGATTTTACCCTCCCTCCATTCCCTCTGCATTCTTTAAGGTCCTCATCATCTTTCTCCTAACTGGTCTTCTTGCTGTAATTGTCTTCCTGTTCCCACTCTTCTCTACCATAGTGCCACAAATATTGAAACAAAACAAAATCTAATTTGGTGATATTAATATATGTTTAACAACTTCCAATGGCTTACTACAGCCAGTAGAACAGATGCAAACTCCTTAGCACTGCATATGGGCAGGCCCTTTACCCTCTGGTGTTTGGCTCACTTTCTGGTCAAGACAATCTTCTCATCTCCATTCTCCTTAAGCTTTGGCTACATCAAACTTTTTCATATTCTCTAAACATTTATGACTCTTTCAAGCCCTAAGGATTTTTACCCTTATAGTATTTTTCTGCCTGAAGTGTCTTCCACATTTCCCATTCCTCTTCTTGACTGAAGATTTGGATGAAGTGTCACCTCTTCTGTAAAGCTGACACTCTCATAGGCTTATATAACTGTTCTATTAGATCACTCATGATTTACCTTGTAATGACTTATTTCTGTTTTTCCTGCACTAAAAGATCAACCCTTGAAGACAAGGGATGATATACTCATCTTTATGCCTCAGTGTTTAGTATAACATCTGACAAATAGGTGTTAAATGAAGATCTAACACATTGCCTGGAGTAAAAGGCAATTTTATTTTCTCTGGCAGCGTTCTTACTAACTCTTATAAAAGTCCCACAAATTTTTCCACCTACAACTTTACAAACCTCATTCTTCTCTGAATTCCAACTGCATCTAAGTCAGTTACTTCTATGTAATTTAGCACATTCCTTAATGACTTCAGGTGCCTTATCGCACAACTAGAGCACAAACCTCTCAGTCTATCCTCAGGTAATTAAAGTAAGTTAAATTATAAATGCATATACTTATTTATTTTCTAATATACACTGAAATCATATCAGATATATTATCTGATTCTCTGGGCAAATTCATATATCTAGAATGTCCGCAGTTATGAATTTTTTGTATGTACTTGAAAGTGGAGTTTATTACTTACAAATATATTTTCTTCCGGTACAAAACAGGAAGGTAAATAATTGTCCTTTAAACAAGTCCTGCATTTACCTGGGATTCATGATAAGACGTCGGAAGAAGTAAGTCCAGGTGATATAATCCAGTGCATCTTGTTTAGATGTTATTGTACCACCAGCAATCTCAGCATTTAAATGGTCAGAGAGCACTCCTAATAAGCTATATAGTGAACAAGATACAGGAAACATAAATGAACATTAAAGTAAACACACTCAAACTTACATAGTCAAGATTCATATTTTATGTTCTAAGATACAAAACAAATGTGTTTTGTATGATTTATATATTTAATATATAATTTTATATAATTTGCGAATAATTCATTCAAAATTATTTAGCAAAAATTTGGTTTCAATGTAGTTTCACCATGAGTCGATAAATCACTTAATATCATGAACTCCAGAACCTACATTATTAACCAATGCATATATATTTATGTTCTTGTTTTCTTTTAGAAAATTATATTTCCATTTAAATGTGAATTTAAAAAGTGGGCTAGTCGGAAAGAAAATGTCACAAAAATACTATCATAACAAAATTTTTCCAGAATAAGTTCACTAGTACTTGTCATATGATATGTACTCAATAGATGGTATTTATTGCTATAAATCATTTTGGGGAAATAAATTGCTAGGTGGAAAATAAACACAAGTTGACAGGAAGGGGATAGAAACTCTTAGGAGGAGAAGATCAAAGTCAAGGGAGTTAGGGTAAGAGCAGGTAACAGAAGGATACCTTAGAGAGTAGAGAAGAGCATACTTAAGATTTATTGGAGTAAGTATGAAATAATTACTGAGGCAGATTAAAGGATGGTTGGTAAGAAAGGGATGATAGTTAGAATAGAGGAGTGAGCAAAGATACTCCTTTCATTCATTCATAACTATTAAAGTACCCAGTCACAGAAGACATTATTGTATTAAGTGTTGTAGAGTATAAAAGATAATCAGATGTGCTGAAAGATTGGAATAGTAAATGTAAATAGTAAATGTAAATGTTTCAAGCCTTCCAAAAAAGAAGGCTAAATAAAAGTATGACACATGGAATAACATGCAGGTACTAAAAATAGTTTCTGCAAAGGACATGAGAAAATGGCCATAATAAGTCAAATTAAAAAAAAGTTGCTATGTTATCCTCATCCACCTGTAGCAGAATATACTAAATAGGTATTTATAAGTGGGTACAGTCAATTTGAAGACCAATTTGACAATATCTATTTGAATAACCACTATGACCCAATAATTTCACTTTTTCATTATGATCTGCTAGAGAAACATTGACATGTAAGTACAGGGAAGCAAAATATTTCACTGCAACATTATACGTAAGAGAAGAAAATTGAAAATTCTTTCAATGCACATTAATAGAGAAATGACTAAACAAACTATGGAATACTCTGTAATAGATAAAATATGAATAATGGTCACATAAAGGTAAAGTTAAAAATTAATTTAAAATTTTAGTTAACTTTTTACAGAAGTACAGAGAAAATTACATAAATTATATATGTTTGACTCAATGTCAATACACTTGTGTAACCAACATCAACATCAAACATTGTCAGTGCCCCAGAAGTCCTCTTGTTATGCTTTTCTAGTCACTATCTTGTTCAAAAGAATATTCTGATGTATTTCTTTTTCTTACCTTATTGCAGTGACATGGGCCTCTAGCACAAAGCTCATTCTAAGTGGTGAAAGCAACATCCCTATATCCTTCCCTATCTCAAAATGAAAGCTTCCAATATTTCCTCATTAATTATGATGCTCACAGATTTTTTTATATAAACTCTTTATCAGATTAAGAATATTCCATTATAATCCTGCTTGCTAAGATTTTTTATTATGAATGGGTGTGGACTTTTATTAAATGTTTTTCATCTTATGAGATTATTCTATAATTTTTCTCTTTTTTGCTAATGCGATTAATTATATTCATTTATTTTCAGATAATAAATCATCTTTGCATTTATGGAATGAACTACACTTGGTTGCAGTATGCTTTTATATACTGCTGAATTTGATTTACTAATGTTTAGGATTTCTACATCTTATTCATGAAACAGGTTTGTTAACATTCCTTTCTTGTAAATTTCTTATCAGGTTTTAGTATCCAAGTTATTCTGGTCTTATAAAACAAGTTGGCAAGTATTCTTATCTTTTTTATTATTAGCAGGAGCTCAGGTAAGACTGATGTTATTTCTCCCTCAATATTATGAAGAATTCATTAGTGAATTATCTGGGTCCAGATTCAACTGCTTTGATAAGAGACTATTTAGATTTTCTATTTCTTTTTGTGTCAGTTCAAGTAATTTTTAAAAGAAATTTTACTATTTGATCTAAATTTTAAAAATTATTTATATAAAGTTGTTCATATTTTATTATCATTTTGGTCTGAGTATCTTTCCATTCCTAATATTTAAACTTAAAAATTTTATCAATTTTATTCATGGTTCCTTTGTAAAGAACCAACTTTTAATGTTGTTGATTTTTCTTTAATGTATGTTTATTTTCAATTCATTAATTTTTGCTCTTTATCTTTTCCTTTCTTTGAGTTCAATTTCCTAATTATTTCTAAATTCCTGAGTTGAATATTTAGATCACTGATTTTTCATTTTTTTAATATACAGATTTATGGTCATAAATTTTCTTTTAGCACAGTGTTACTGTATCCCACAACATTTAATGTTTTCATATTTTCCAATTTTTAAAAAAGTCAATATTATTAGCATTTATAAATAAAAACTATTTACAGTATAAATCATAAACATGTTTTGTCCTCAATGCAGTTAGAATATAGTAAAGGAGATACAGTACATAGAAAAGGATTATGATAAAAGGCAGAGAGTGATAAGACTGATAGGTAAAAAATATATAAGTCTCAGTTGAGAAAAGGCAGGAAGACTTTATGAAAGGGGCAGCAGTTACCGGATCCAAAAAGAAGTATGGAATAATTCCAAAATAAGCTGGCAGCCTAAATCATTACATGCCCCTTTAGTCTGGATATTTGTTAACTATACTATAAAAAGTCTTACCAAACTACTATTATACTAAACGCTTACTATGTGGTAGACACTGTTCCAAGCACTATGCATTTGATCATTGCAGATACTCTATGAAATGGTCAGTATTATTATGGTCTCCATTTTACCACAGGTACACCAATAAGGAGTTAAATAACTTGCTTAAGATCAAACAAGTAAACGGTAGAGCTTCAGATTTTAACCTAGGTCATCTGGCTTCAAAGCCATTGTGACTAAACACTGTGCTATACTGTTCTTATTTAATTGAAAGTTATAATGAATGTTGTCATATAGTGATAATTATATTTATTTTCACATCATATAATTTTTTTAAACTGTAAGTTTTACCAATTTTTATCTAATAAAATATAACCATAAAAACATCAAATTTCTATGAAATGAATCTCTTCAAACAAATTAAAAAAAAATTTACCTTGATTCTACTGGGAAAGGTTCATAAAGAAATTTTTTATAAAAGTCTTTCTTTATGTCATGAACCAGAATTACAGCTTTGCCTTGGTCATCAAACTGAGGCCTCCCAGCACGCCCCATCATCTGGAGGACATCTATAAAAGAGAAAGTAAGAGATACTCTTCAATGTTGCACATAGCAGAAGGTATATTTACTGATTATGGCATACTTCTACTACACAACAAAAGAACAAAGGAAATAGAATATTATAAGAGCATGTATGACATCTCTGATGCCCATTATTGAGTTCCCTATATAATTTACTCAGAAAATTTATAAGCAAGTTACTATGATGGAAAATTGAGTTCCCCAAAGAGTTTCTCTTAACATTCATAACATTAAGAAAGATAAAAATTTCCTTTAGTTAAATGCTTTAAAATGCTATTTAATTGATAATACTATTTTAATTAATTAAGTAAAATACATACAGAAAAATTTCTTCGGCAGTCATTTGATTATTTTTCCCCATAAATAATGGGCCCATTTAGTTCTCACCCTCCTGCCAACCATGGTATAAAATTTCTTTCTTTTTTATTACAGAAATTTCTGAGGAAACTAATGATTTAGAAATAATATAGCTTTTGTATGTATTATTCATTGAGTAGAAATACGTATTGATTATATTTACCTCTTCAGAACCTACTGAAAATGTTTTTATCAAGTTTTAAAATATCTTAATAAGACTGTTCATGCATAAATTGTAGCACAAATGCTTTGATTTTGGAAGTATTATTTCTAGTGAAATACATTTAAAATTAAACACTGTAATGCTTATAATGTTTAATCATAATTTATTAAAAGTTCACTAATAGGTACTAACCAGTACTTTTATCAACATATAAATCTGAAAGTTACAGTTTTTCTTTTTTTGGAGATAGTGTCTTGCTCTGTTGGGCTAGAAGGCAGTGGCATCATCCTAGCTCACTGCAACCTCAAACTGCTGGGTTTAAGTGATCCTCCTGTCTCAGTTTCCCAAGTAGCTGGGATTACAGGTGTGTGTCACCATGCCCGGTTAATTTTTTCTATTTTTAGTAGAGACAGGGTCTCGCTCTTGCTCAGGCTGGTCTCGAACTTCTAACCTCAAGTGATACTTCTGCCTCAGCCTCTTAGAATGCCAGAATTACAGGTGTGAGCCATCGCACTGAGTCCAGTTATGTTTTTGATGTTTGTTAACAAATTGGATAAGTAAAAGTAAATAAAACAGCTCAATATTTTGTATAATATTTATACTGGAAACAAAAAATTTATAATTGCCCATCATGTTTAAATGTGACCAATTCTGAAAAACTTTAATTCATATAAATTTAAATAATTAAGGCTAAAATATGAGCTAAATGTATCTCAGTAAAATTTCAAAAATTACCTGTAATGGGAAAATCCACATAACGTCTTGTTTTTCCATCATAATATTCTGTTCCCTTAATAATTACTAAATGAGCTGGAAAGTTTACACCCCAGGCTAATGTGCTTGTAGCAATAAGAACCTAAAAAATAAAAGATAGTATATATAAGTAAAATGTAACATTTAAGTTACATTTAAATATGTGTTCATGGGAGGAAAAAAGGTACCTGTACTTTACAGTTTACAAATAGTTCCTCTACTGTTTTTCGGTCTCTCTCATGTAGGCCAGCGTGATGCATTCCTATTCCGAAAGCAAGTGTGAGCTTCAGATTGGAATCTCTTACTGTTCCAATGATGTTTTCCATCTGCAAACAAAAACACAATTACAAGCTATAGGTGTATCAGCTTTAAAATTTTCATTTTAAGACTGTATTTGATGAATTTTGCTTTTCGCTTATTATGATACTTATATGGACATCAAATTATAGGCCCTACCTACAGTTATAATTAAAGTTAAATTAACTGAAAAAATATCTACTTGGTGAGAATATATTGAACAAATGAACTAAAGTTCAAATATTATCCATCTTATTTTTATGCATCAAGGGAAAAAAATCTACTCATTACCCTTAATGAGTAACAATTATTAAAATATATATAATGTCGCCTAAAATATTTCGGTGTCTCTGTTCATCTCATTTAAAAGAGACTTATCTTTTTGGTTCAGTGCCAAAAATTTAGAAAATACAGACAAAAAATTAATGAAAAAAAATAAGCCATAATCCTACCAGATAAGAATTGTTCCAATTTATGCTTTCTTACTGAACTCAGTGATCCTGAGCAAGTCACATAATCTCTCTGAGCCTCAGTTTCTTTATTTGTACATCTGAATAACAGTAATCTTACATATGCATTGAATCTTTTCTTAAAGCTTTGTAATAGTAGATATTATTATTAGCCCTACATGTAAATTTAATAATGAGTAGAAAGGCATGAGTATGTTTTAAGGATACACACACCTATTCAAAAATTGTTTTTTAGAAAGCACACAGCTATAAATATACTAGAGTTTCCATGTTTCTATACCCTCAAAATGCTGAATATTATTTTAATAAATCAAATCTGTGTATTTTTTTTCACTTCTCATTTGTTTGATCAATAGTAAACACTTTATATTTCGGCTGTTTCCTTTTGTAATTAGCTTTTTCATTTGTGAAGTGGTTGCAATAGTTTTTTTTTTCTTAGTGGCATGTGATAGTCCTTTATATATTGAGGGTATCAACACCTTGTCCTTAATATGCTATAAATACTTTTATCTAGTTTTTTATTTGTACTTTGTTTTATTTATGTGTTTCTTAACTTTATAGACCTAAAACTTTATGTTGGTCCATTATGTTTTGTTGCTTAGAAAACTTTTCCTCAAATACATACAAATAATATATATTCGCCCTTTTTTTCAACTTCCGTTATAGTTTTTTTAAACATTTAATTACCTTATAATTTATTTTTGTATAGAAAGTATGGTAGAAATCTAAGTTTAATTTTCCTAAATAATTACTCAATTATTCTAGCAATATTAGGTAAATAGTTACTTACCTCATGTATTTTATTTTATTTATTTTTTTATTTTTTATTTTAGCACATTATGGGGTTACAGATGTTTAGGTTACGTATGTTGCCCTTGGCCCCCCTCCCCAAGTCCAAGCTTCAAGCGTGCCCATCCCCCGATGGTGTGCATTGCATTCTTTGTGTATGCATATACCTTTCCCCTCCTCCCCACTCCCCTGCCCGACATCCAATAGATGTTATTCTTATATGTGCACTTATGTACCTCACGTATTTTAAATGCTGAATTTATTATATCCAGAATTTTTATATAAAATAGTATATTCATTTTTTAACAGATTTCATTTCCAGCCTCATTTAAGTTTACTAAACTGTCATATGCCTAAATGGTTTTTAAAACTCCTATTTTGCACTCTCTGAATATTCTATTATTTTCCATTCTATGTAGAAGATACTTAATACAACACAAATTCTATGGTAACAAGCAGCAAATGTTATTTTCTTACAAAACTCCTTATAAAGAACTAAATAGAAATCCCAGTCACCTTGTGTTTAATGGTAGTTCTCTGTCCTTAACACAGAGAATAACATGATGCAGCGGTCCCCAACATTTTGGGCACCAGGGACCAGTACTATGGAAGACAATTTTTCCATAGACCCGGGGTTGAGGGGAATGGTTTTGGGATGATTCAAGTGTATTACATTTATTGTGTACTTTATTTCCATTATCATTATATTGGAATATAAAAAGAAATTATTATATAGCTAACCATAATGCAGAATCAGTGGGAGCCCTGAGCTTGTTCTCCTGCAACTAGATGGTCTCGTCCAGGGGTGATGGGAGATAGTGACATCTGAAGTGTGTTGATTATGTCTAGTCTACTCCATAATCTTGTTCTGGTTGTTGTCACTGCAGAAAACCCTTCTACACAAAGACAGGATGTTGGAAATGGAAGCAGGTTTTAGTACCCTTGTGGCAATCTCAGGATATTCTGCCTTGACTTTAATCCAGAAAGTATGGTGATTTGAAGTTGTCTCAAATATATTTTTAAGGCCACTGTCATTTGCGATCTCAAACAGTCCATCCTCTTCTAGCAATGAGGAAGTCAGTTTACCTGATTTATTCACAAATGGGTCAAGGATCCATTCCTTCCTAGTTCGGGTGTCGTTCATGATTGGGAAGTAATGCTCAAACTCTTTTGAAAGCTGAGATAGGTTAAAATGCACCAGCTGGGAGAAAGAAGGCTCTGGATCAGTCTCTTTCAAAATCTCTGCTAATGTTTGAAATATGTCAAAAATCCCAATGTTCACTTGTTGCTGCCATAATTCCAGTTTGTCTTTGAATGCAGCCACTTTATCTGCCAACGTGAACACAGTGGTTGTTCTTCCCTGAAGTGACAGATTGAGTTCGTTGAGCGGGTTGAATATGTCACACAAGTAAGCAAGTTTTGCGACCCATTCTGTGTCACTGAAATGTGCTGCCAATGGTGACCATTTTTCTAAAAGAAATCTCTGAAGTGGCTCTCATAACACAAAAACTCTGGCCAGTGATCTACCTTTAGAAAGCCATCTCACTTCTCTACATAACAAGAAGACGTGTGTGCTCTGTGTCCATTCGCACAGAGCTGCGCAAACAGATGTGAGTTAAGGGCATTTACTTTAATGTGGTTGATAATTTCAATCACATGCTGCAAAACACTGTTTAGTTCAGGTGACATTTTTCAGCTAGCCAGCACTTCTCTATCAATGACATAGCGTGTAGTCTCACATTCAGAAGTGATTTCCTTGACCTGAGTAGTGAAACCAGAAAGCTGTCCAGTTATGGCAACAGCTCTGTCCATGCATATATCAACACAAAATGACCAATTCAGTTTTCCTGATATGTAATCATTCTAAGACTTGAATAGTTCTGAAGCTGCGTTGTTGGTTGGCAACAAAAGTGCACATAACATATCCTCATGCACATTTTTCTAAAAAATATATTGCATGAAAACAAGCAACGTTGCCCTGTTTTCAACATCAGTAGACTTGTCAACCTGGATTGTGTACCACAGTGATTCATTAATCCTCTCTGACAATTGTGCCTCAATATCCTCTGCTATTTCATCGATTCATCTAGTTATAGTGGTAGCCAAAAGAGGAACATGTGCTGCTTTTTGAACTGTAGCCTCTCCTAAGAGTTCATGGCAAATGTCCTTAGCAGCAGGCAGGATCAACTCTTTGCCAATAGTAAAGGGCTTCTTAGCTTTAGCGATGTGGTTAGCCACTAATGATTATGCTCTCAGTGCAGACACATTCGATGAAGTGGTGCCCTTTGACAATTGCTTCTGTTCTTTGTGTTTGCTTTTTTCTTTTGAAAAACTCCAAAGGCTTGTCTTTCAATGCAGGGTGCTTGGTCTCCATGTGGTGAAGCAGTTTTGAAGTTTCCATGGCTTCACTGGATGGTTGGTTGCCACATATTATACAAAGTGGGCTTGGAGAATGTGAATCACCTGTTGCAATGAACCCGTAATTTAAACAGGACTCTTAGTATTTTCTTTTAAATGAGGCTTTCATTTTGTTGGCAGTCAGAGTCTTCTGCCGTCTCATCATTGAGTCTTTCCCCCTTTTCAAAGAAGCTCTCCAGTGACTTTTGGTTTTTACTCATTTTTGCTAGGGTTAGCTTGTGTGCTTACCAAAACTGTGACTGAGACAAGTATGCAGTCCAAGAAAGAGGTGCAGACAAAAGTGTTAAGTAAAAGAATGGGTGGGCCACAAGCAGATTAAACTAAGCATTGGATTCTGACTAAAAGCCTGCCACCAGATGCAGCTGTACAATTGAAGTACATCAACTCACTTGCCACTATAAAGCCTGCTACCATATGCAGCTTAACTGTATCTATCACTTGCCACTCACTGATAGGGTTTGTTTATGAGTCTGCAAGCAACTGATTTATTATGATCTCTGTGCAGTCAAACCTCTCTGCTAATGATAATCTGTATTTGCAGCCACACCCCAGCACTAGCATCACTGCCTCAGCTCCACCTCAGATCATCAGGCATTAGATTCTTATAAGGAGCCTGCAACCTAGATCCCTCACATGCACAGTTTACAATAGGGTCCACGCTCCTATGAGAATCTAATGCCACTGCTGATCTTACAGGAGATGGAGCTCAGGTGGTGATGTGAGCGATGGGGAGCAGCTGTAAATAGAGATGAAGCTTCGCTTATTAGCTCTCCGCTCACCTCCTGCTGTCCAGCCTGGTTCCAGTACAGGTCTATGGCCCAGGAGATGAGGACTGCAGACATAAGGTACAGCATAAAGAAGTTCTTTCTGGGAAACTCCATGAGGGCAGTAATGCAGAGATCAAGTGATTTGAGAATACATGAGCATTTAAAAGAAGGGCATATTTTTATAGCCTCACCACCACATTCCACCAGTAAGCAACTGAGAAAGAGGAACTTGGAAATAGGTACATGTGTAATTTTAAATGCCTGAGATAGAAGTTTGAAAAACTGACGTTTTCTTTAGATCTCATTTCCTTTTTTCTTCTACTATTAATCACCTCTAAATGCATAAGTATACTTGCAATACATTTATTTTTTTGCATAAACCAATAAATAGATCACAAAATCTCCAGGAAGAGAAACTTTGCTGGCTGCTGCAGTTTAGTAAAAATGTACAAGACCAAAATATCCATATAATGCAATACTCTTTTCATTTTTATTACTTTTATTTTCAATGGTCAGAAAAATTTTCTAAGTTTTTTTACGTGGAAGTAAGCTGTTTTATACTATAATCCATAAAATAGCAAGATGAGGTTTAGCTTTATAATAATTATAATGTCTAAAAAGCACCGCACAGACTGGGTGATATTTTAATGATATACATATCAGAAATATTACTTATCAACTTTCATTGAACTGAATGAGATGTATAAACAGTTCACTCTGTTTCACCTTTACAGTATGGCCACCTGATTATTTACTTTACTTTATTTACTGCATTATTTACTTTAAGAACTATTGAGCAGGAATATGGAAATGTATTAACATAAATCCACTTTACCTTAAAATTAGCACAAGATATGTAAACTAACTCCAAATGCATTCTATAAAAAAAGGTGCTTGTCTCGTCTCATAAATTATATGTTAGCTATTCTCAAGTGACAGACTATTACCCACTTTTTATTCAATAGTTCACTGCATAAAATATCTTCAATTTATACTATCAGGAATTAATTCACTGGATGTTCATGCTCTGACAACTAGTTGAGGGATTTTTTTTCAGTTTTATAACTTAAATCAGTATATATAACTTGCATAATTTATGGTTCCCCATGGCAATGCCAAATATACCCAAAAATTAATGTACCATTTGCCATAGGAAAGCTAAAAAATCCTATGGCAGGAGGTCTAGTGAGGCATTAATATCATGCCTTTTGCATCAGGAAAGGCTAGCTGTTTCTTACTATCCTCACTCCCAGTTTCATATAAATCAATGCATTAAAAGGAATTATTTGCCTATCTGAACTGGCAAAGACTTAAAATCCTCATGAGGACAATTACAAAAAACCCTTTCATTTATTACATGGTTTCTGTGGATGAATTCAGAATTATTTGAACATCATAAAAGAGCAAAATTTATAGTTGTTAATCATTAAGCATGAAATATTATTAGGACAGACTGTAAAAATTTGAAAATATAATTTTTTGGATTAAATGATACACATCTTTGTTATTATACTTTAACAAGTTTCAACTTGATCAAAACATCACAATATAAGCAAAATATTTAGGAACTTAGAATAATGAAAGCTTAAGACGATGATAATAGGTATTATTTGTTGAGCACTGATTACATGCCAGTCATTATGCTTATCACTTTACAAAATGATCTCATTTAATCTCTTATATAAAGTAATGTAGTTCTAATATGACACGCAATTCATTTATACAACCCAGTATATTTCAACTGAAAAGATTCAGTGATTTTGAATATTATAGAATAGGCCTTCTCAACACTCTTTCCATGAGAGAATTAAGCCCCATGAAAAATATTTGGGTTACCATCTTCTCAATTTTTCTAAGGATGGCTGATACCATTCTACATGGATAGCAGACAAGTTTGTTTATTACATAAAATAGATGCCTTAGGACATTAAGGCCCAATTATTGTTAAGAAGGTCTGCTATAGAATAAAAAAAAAACCTGATAATTAAAACACTTTGATAAAAGTTTTAATTTTACAGTTCATTTCTGTTCAATAGATATTTGTTGTAATATATAGATACCTTTCCAATAAACAGCCTTTGAAATATGTCTGACAACCTGACAGTTAAACCAAAAAAATTATTCAATATTATACATAAAAGAAAAACAGATCGTTTCTAAGTAGTGGTCTTTTTTTTTTTTTAGGGTAGTGGGGAGGAGGCACATATGTAAACTGTTGAACCATTTACTTTAACTTAATAGAATTTTTTTTATATTTTAAATTTATTATACTGAAAAAGCTTTTGTAGAAAGATAAGATTCCATTTAAGTAGATACATTACTGTGTGCCTGAAATACATTCCAGTCAGAATATAATTCAGTGAGTTGATGACAATGCTGGCTCCAAAAGAAAGGAGGAGACCAGATTGGACAAGAATGAGCTAACAGATTGTGCAGTCCAGTTCTGTCCCTTTGAGTGTGATATATTGTTTCAAGATGCTAAAAACCCATACTTTCTCAAAGCATATCTGTTGTGCTGGTTTTCTCATTTTCACAGAATCCTCATTATCAGAACTCTGTACTCTGTTCAAAGCATGTCAGACTCGGACCATATGCCACTGAATAATGCTTATCAATTGTCTAAAATGCTTAATAAAAGTTACACCATACAGAAGAATCATAAAAGTTATGAAGTTTTTTTAGTGCAAATAATTTAATATATTCATATCCTATCTGTTAGAGATGTTAAATGAAGTTAAAACATTTCCTTATAATTACCAAATGTTAATTTCTTTTTCTGTGTTTTTTTTTTTTTTTTTTTGAGACAGAGTCTGGCTTTGTTGCCCGGGCTAGAGTGAGTGCCGTGGCGTCAGCCTAGCTCACAGCAACCTCAGACTCCTGGGCTCAAGCGATCCTCCTTCCTGCCTCAGCCTCTCCTGCCTCAGCCTCTCGAGTAGCTGGGACTACAGGCATGCACCACCATGCCCGGCTAATTTTTTCTCTCTCTATATATTTTTAGTTGTCCAGATCATTTCTTTCTATTTTTTTAGTAGAGACAGGGTCTCACTCTTACTCAGGCTGGTCTTGAACTCCTGACCTTGAGCCATCCACCCGTCTCGGTCTCCCAGAGTGCTAGGATTACAGGCGTGAGTGAGCCACCACGCCCGGCTCAAATATTAATTTCTTATAACACACTTCTGTATGATAAACCTCATAGTCTGAAGAAAAAAAATCAACAATGAAAGAAACACTGTAGAACATTCTATTGATCTACTGATAAAAAAAATTCAAGAAATAAAATAAATTAATTAAAAATAATAGTTTCTAAACTTTATCAATACTTCTCTAATTCCCTTAAATTCCCTTGCTACCCCTTCTGAAGCCCAAAGACAACCATACCTCAGGATTTTATTTAACAGCGCAGAGAAAGAAAGGGGTAGCCTTGCTGCTAACTGGCAAGGTAGATGGGAAGGAGGTGAGGGGAAGAAAGTAAGCAAGACTTCATTAGAATAAAGTCTAATCTTCGGCCAGCATTCTGCTTTCTTATCCCAGATATGGTGTCTCATCCAAGGTGTGAGTGGTGAAATAAGGACAATACTCTGAGATTTAACCAGTAAGTGAACTGAGAAAAAAGGGACTTTCTTCTGCTGTTTTATCTTTTAAAGCTAGTTGGCAACTAATCCAGATTCTAGCACTATTCACCCTTGTGTATGGGACCAGACTGCAGGATATCTGGAGGAAGCTGACAGATCATACTTGCTAAGTGCTAAATTATAACATTAATTAAATTACATAGTAAAGCTTCCAGAAGCAGTTATATCTCCTGTTTGCTTCCATTTTTTCCCCCCTCATTTACTCTTCAGTCCATCCCAAATTGGCTTCTGTTCACAACATGTCACTGACTCCAAGTGCTAAATCCAGGAGTGTTTTTCTACTCTCATCCCACTCGACTTCCATTGTTTGATGTAGCTAAGCACTCCTTCCTTCACGGGATCGTCTCTTCTACAGTGTTTCAGAACACCATCTTACCACACTGGCATCACATTCTCAGTGCCCTTTGCCAGTTCCTCACTTTCTACCTCAGCTCTAACTGAGGGAATGCCTCAAGGCCTGTCCTCTGTTTCTCCACACATTGCCTGAGGGTCACATATGTGCTCACCTGCGTTTAAATATTGCCTCTATGCTGATGCTCCCATGATGATATGTTCATTTCATATCATCTGTGAGTTTTACAGAGTTCTTACATCTAATTGTCTTGAAATTTCTACTTGAAAATCTTGGATATACAAGAAAGCCTCTGTGATAAGGTAACCTATGAGCAGAGAACTGGGGGAAGCAAACCAAACAGATATCTAAGGGAAGAGTGTCTCAGGGCATTAAAAGGCTTAAGTGACACAAATTACAAACTCTATATTTTAAGATCACTTTTGCTGCTTAGTAGGAAATGGATTAAAGTGAAGGTATGAAATAAATGTGAAATTACTGATGATGGTGGCCTAGGGACCACCTAGGTTGGTGGCAATGAGAACAGAAAAATATGTTTGGGACTAGAATCAATAAGACTTTCTGATAGACAAGGAATAAGAGTTGAGAAAAGGAAAGAAATCAAGAATGACTCTCCATTTATTGAATAGGGCTTCTTTTCCCCAGTGTATATTGTTGTCTGCTTTGTCAAAGATCAGTTGGCTGTATGTGGATGATTTTATATGTGGGTTCTCTGTTCTGTTCCATTGGTCTTCGTCTCTATTTTTGTGCCAATATCATGCTGTTTTGATTACTATAGCCTTGTAGTATAGATTGAAGTCTGGGAAAATTGGATAGCCACATGCAGAAGATTGAAACAGGATCCATCTCTCTCACCACTCACAAAAGTTAATTCAAGATGAACAACAGATTTAAATGTAAGGCATGAAACCATAAGAAAACTAGAAGAAAATGCTGGAAAAACTCTGCTAGATATTGGCTTAGGCAAAGAATTTATGAAAAAGACTCCAATAGCAATCATGGCAACAACAAAAATAAATAAATGGGACTTGATTAAATTAAAAAGCTTCTCCACAGCCAAGAAAACAATCAACAGAGCAAATAGACAACCTACAGAATAGGAGAAAATTTTTGCAAGCTATACATCCAATAAAGGACTGATAACCAGAATCTACAAAGAATTCAAGCAAATCAGCAAGAAAAAAACAATGTCATTAAAAAGTGGACAAAAGGCAGGAACAGCAGCTTTTCAAAAGAAGATAGATGAATGGCCAATAAACACATGAAAAAATCACTAATAATCAGGGAAATGAAAATTAAAACTACAGTGAGGTATCACCTTACTCCAGTTAGAATGGCTTTTACTAAAAAGTCCAAAAATAATAGATGCTGGTGTGGATGCAGAGAGAAAGGAACGCTTTGCAGTTCGTGGGATGTAAATTAGTACATCCTCCTTGGAAAACAGTATGGAGAGCCCTCAAAGAACTAAAAGTAGACCTACCATTTGATTGAGTAATTCTACTACTGGGTATTTACCCAAAGGAAAAGAAGTAATTTTATTAAAAAGACACCTGCACTAGAATGTTTACTTCAGCACAATTCACAATTGCAAAGATGGAGAATCAACTCAAATACCCAAAAATTAATGAGTGGATTAACAAAATGTGGTATATGTACACTATGAAATACTACTCAGCCATAAAGAAAGGATGAATTAAGGTCTTTTGTAATAATTGGGATGGAACTGGAGACTAAGCGAAGTATTTAAGGAATGGAAAAACAAACACCACATGTACTCACTATTAAATTGGAACTAACCAATGGGCACACATGTGCATAGAGGGAAGTAAAATTCCATGGAAATTAAGCATGAGGGAGGGAAAGGGGCAATGGATGAAAACCTACTTAATGGGTACAATGAACACTATTTGGGTGATGAGCATACTTATAGCCTTGACTCAAACATAACAAAATTGATACATATAACCCAAAACATTTGTACCCTCATAATATTTTGAAATAAAAAAAAAAAAGAAAGACTCTTGAGTTCCTAACTCAAACATCTAAGTTAATAGTGATACATTTATTGAAAAGGGGAAGGCTTAGAATAAAGGATGAAAGGGAGAAAGAAGATAGATAGGAGCTTAAAATATTATAGTGCTCTGGAACATCCTTCCCTTAAATATCTGTTTATCTATTTGGTTTGTTTTCTTGTTTCCTTTAGTTCTCTGTTTAGAGGTTACCTTATCAGAGAGGGCTTCTTTGCTTTTATTTATTTATTTATTTATTTTTGAGACAGAGTCTCACTGTGTTGCCTGGGCTAGAGTGCTGTGGCGTCAGCCTAGCTCACAGCAACCTCAAACTCC
>CAUYSK010125683.1:0-14463 GCA_963575035.1 Avahi laniger
AGTGAGACTCTGTCTCAAAAAAAAAAAAATTTATGCATCAAAGGACATTATCAAAAAAATGAAAAGACAACCCACAGAATAGGAGAAAATATATGCAAATCATATGTGATAAGAGTTTAACATCCGGAACATATAAAGAAATCCTACAACAAAAAACCAAACAACCCAATTCAAAAATGGTCAAAGGACTTAAATAGATATTTCTCTGAAGATGACACAGAAATGGCCCAATAGGCACGTGAAAAGATGGTCTACATCACTAGTCATTAGGGAAATGCAAATCAAAACCACAGTGAGATATCATTTCACACGCGATAGGAAGCTATCATCCAAAAAAAAAAAAAAAAAAGGAAAATAACAAGCATTGATGAAGATGTAGAGAAACTACAACCCTGACGCATTGTTGGTAGGAATGTCAAATGGTACAGCCACCATGGAAAATAGTATGATGTTTTCTCATAAAGATAAACATAGAATTACCATATGATCCAGTCATTTCACTTTTAGGTGTATATACTCAAAAGAAATGACAGCAAGCACTTGGATATTTGCACACCAATGTTCAATGCAGCATCATGCACAATAGCCAAAAGGTGGGAACAACCAAAATGGCCGTCAACAATAGATAAATAGATAAATAAGTTGTGGTATATACATACAATAGAATAAAAGGAATGAAATTCCCTATAAAGGAATGAAATTCTGATGCATGCTACAATAGAGATGATCTTTGAAAACATTATACTAAGTGAAATAAGCCAGACACAAGAAAAGGATAACTTCTGTCCACTTATATGAGATATTTAGAATAGGCAAATTTTGCAGAGTCAGAAAGTAAAATAGAGGTTATTAAGGGCTGGAGGGGAAAGAGGGGAATGGGGTGTTGTTTATGGGTTACAGAGTTTCTGTTTGGAGTGATGAAAAAGTTCTGGAAATAAAGAGGGGTGATGATTGCACAAGACTGTCAGTGTACCTAATGCCACTGAATTGTACACTTAGAAACAGTTAAAATGGTAACTTTTTAAAAAGGCATTTGATATATCATGCAAATACTAATGAAAACAAAGGTGGTGTTGTTCATGGCCACTAAGATACAAAGTCATGTACAAACCGCAGCACTGTTGGTACTAGAGAAAATTTGGAAATAACTGAAATTTTTTTCATAAAAAATGAAATGGATAAATTCACAAAGCTTTATCTCCAATATTTTAGCTTATTTTTTAAATCTGAAAAACATAATTTTTTAAATAGCATATTGTTTTTAAAATAAAGCAACTTGGCTAACAGGAGATGTCCAAGGAGCCCTTGCATCCAGGGGCAGCTGGAGCTGATTTGTACCTCCTGCCCTAGGGGAAAGGAGAGCAAGCAGAGGTCAAGCAAAGCATCCACCCCTTGCCACCTACGTTACCCACTTCCCAACAAAATCCCACTCCCCACCCCTGCCTGTTTATGCCCACCATGGCTACTGTTCCGCAGTTTGTAGAAAGATGGCATCTGGTGCAGAGTTAAGACTTTAATGAATATATGAAGGAAGTAGGAGTGGGAGTGGCACTGAGAAACATGGGTGCAGTGGCCAAGCCAGATTTTATCATTACTTCTGACAGCAGATCCTTCACCCTAACAACTGTGATTACTTTAAAAACATAGTTTTCCCGTAAATGAGGAGAGAAGTTTGACGAAACTACAGATGATGGCAGAAAAACTATCTGCAAATTTACAAATGGTGCAGTGGTTCAACACAAGGAATGGGATGGGAAGGAAAACACAATGAGAAAAGTGATAATGGTGGACACTGTCTTATGAACAACGTCACCTGTACTCAAATCTATGAAAAGGTATAATAAAATTTCCACCATCACTTCGCACAGGAATCAGCTGTAAAAATAAACAAGCTCAAGTTTGAGGAGCAAATCTCCATGCTTCTTTTATTCATTGCTATGTTCAACTATCTCTATCACAAACATTTTACTTGCAATTGGCTTGTTAGGATCATCCTTTTGGTTAGTAATTAAATGTGTTTGTGTTAACTAAATAAATAAAGCAACATAAAATTCATTACTTTGCTCTGTTTCCCTCAATAGAAACTTTTGGAAAAAAGTAAATAAAATGCATGAAGAAATGAATAAGAAACTGTAACTTATTAAATTCTATAAAGCGTTAACTGTGATACCACTTTTTAAACCTATCAAATATTTAGGGGAAAAAATGAAAACTTGTGGGACAAAGTGCCATGAAACACTCTCATGGATGGCCTGAGATGATACATGCTTCTAGAAAACAACCTGGCATTAAGCATCAAGAGCCTTTGATCTAATAATTCTGCCTCTTTTTATCTATCCAAAGAAAATAATTCTAAACTTTACTCATAAAAGGTATCAATCTATGACATATTCACAATATCAAAAAAAACTGTAAACAATTAAAATGTACAATAATAACTAGGTATATAAAGACAAATATTTAAGGTGATGGATATCCTGAGTACAATGATTTTATCTTTACAAATTATATAAATGTATTAAATTATCACATGTACCACAAAACCGTGTATATCTCTTATGTATCACTAAAAAATAATTTTTGAAATTTTTAAAATAATGGCTGAGTAAACAGGTATTCACAAAAGCCATACAATATTATACTAGCCATTAAATCCAAAAAAGTTAAAATACAATATGGAAAATGGCTTATACTATAACACAATACCAACCAAAACCAGGCAGTCTATAGATGGACTACAAAGTACGATTACAATTATGTTTAAAATTGCATAAAAGGCTGGGCACAGTGGCTCATGCTTGTAATCCTAGCACTCTGGGAGGCCGAAGTGGGAGGATTGTTTGAGGTCTGGAGTTCAAGACCAGCCTGAGCAAGTGTGAGGCCCCATCTCTACTAAAAATAGAAAAATTAGCCAGGCGTGATGGTATGCGCCTGTAGTCCTAGCTACCCGGGAGGCTGAGGCAGGAGGATCGCTTGAGCCCAGGAGTTTGAGGTTGCTATGAGCTAGGCTGATGCCACCGCACTCTAGCCCAGGCAACAGCCCAGGCGCTCTGTCCCAAAAAAAACAAAATGTATAAAAATATTGCTATAAAATATACCCCACAATGTTTACAGTAAGTGTTAGCTAGATAACATTACAGGGAATATTTTTTCTTCTACCTTTTCGTGATATAATAAAATCATTGCTTTCATGCTGGAAAAGTTTTCCTTTTTTAATTTGTGTAATTTTCTTCAAAATTTCATAAACGAAGACATTGTATGACCCAAATTAAGTTAAAAGTTGAAAACATCATTTTCCTAATGTTTTGCAAGATAATCCACTTTCAATTAAGAAATTATTCACATGTGAATGTGTTTCTAGTTTCAAAATTACTTATAATACATGATAAAATACACAGTTCATTTATTTGTTAATACCCATAACTTCATTTAAACATTAAAAATTAACAATTTTGACTTTTCACTAATCCAACTGATTCTTTCCACCCTCCTTTATTTACAAGTTTACTACTCACTGAAGTGTTGAAAATCTACCAATTTATGCCCTTACTCAAGTAGAATTATAATATATCCCTTCCAAAACTGTCAGGTATTAACTATATAAGTTTATAAAATAAAGTCTAAGTCAAATTGTCTTATAAAATTTTTATGCCTTAATTTTTTTTTAAGAGACAGAGTCTCTCTCTGTCACTCAGGCTGGAGGACAGTGGCATGATCATATCTCACTGTAACCTCCAACTCCTGGGCTCATGTAATCCTCCAGCCTCAAGCACCCAGATCATGCACCACTGTGCCTGGTTAAGTCTGTTTGTTTTTTGTAGAGATGGGGTCTTGCTATATTGCCCAGGCTGGGCTCAAACTCCTAGCCTCAAGCCATCCTCCCACCTCAGCCTTCTACCAAGCCCAGCCTATGTCTTAATTTTACTCTCAAATGTAATATAAGTCCATATAGATTTCCTCCATGCCAGCAAATATCAACCATTGAAAGAACAGCTGTACAGGTAAATGTTGGAATTTTTCTCAGTGGGTCCATATGTCTCCAGTTTCTTTATATAACCTTACCAAATTTTAACATGTACATTTTACACACACTAACCTGATTTGAACTTGAGAACCTTATTACAGGAAACTAAGACTCAGAAAGACATTTATTTGCTGAATACAACAAGGGAGTTAAATAATTTCCACTTACAACTATTAAGTGGAAAATCAGGAAGTCTATCTCCAATCAAAGCCACCTCTGTTCTGCATCCCTTAGGGAAACTAAAGGCACAGTGACTAACAAAATTTAATGAGTAGAAAAGTACTTACCCTAATAGATAATCCTCAAAACTAAGAATACTTAAAAGGACTAAAGATAAGCTACGATGTCCATAAAAGTACTTTCAGTTAATATAACATAATGTTTCTCAAGTTTTTAATCTCTTTACTGCCTTATTTACATTCTCATTGATTTCTTAATTTATTAATAAAACATTTTATGGACACTAAATTACCTGAAGTCTCTAGTTTTACTTCTCATGTCTAAGCCACTGAGCTTACCACACTATCCAAATAAACACAGCAGTAACTAAAGGTAAGGTGTTAACAATAAAAAAAAACAAATCATATTAAAACCAATTCCTAAAATGTCCAACTGAAATTAGAACCTGATCCTCACAAAGACTAACACTTGAGAATTGTTTTACAAGCATTTCAAACAAAGGAGAACCCCAAAACTAAAGCCATAGACAGCTACGGCATTTCACATAGCACTATTTATTAAAAATAATTTAAAAACAAACAAAACAACAGTAACCAGTTAGCTATGAAACGTAAGGAGCTTGGAAGTCCTCACTCCCATCCTTACAACAAGAAAACATGTTGAACAAACTGAAAATCAGTAAGTTTATCTTTTTCCCTCAAAGAAATGAGGTCGCAGGGCAAACCACCACCAAAAAAAAAAAAAAAAAAAAAAAAAAAAGAGAGAGAGAGAGAAAGAGGCAGATACAGAGAAGCACAGCTTACCTGGAACAGGAACACTTAAATAGCAACTGATGAACTGCTGGAAGCCAAGTGTGAATTAGCTTGAGTCAAAAAAAAAATCTTGAGGTCCCAGTCTTAGAGGGGTCCCCACACTTTCCTGGGTTTTACCTCCAGGAGACCTACATGGTTTTTAGGAGGTTTTCATCATAAAGATCTGAGGAAAATTTCCTCGTGCCTTTAGCAGGAGTAAGGGAAAGTAATCATACTGAAACATGCCCAGAGCATTATCTACGTGGAGAAGGAGCAATTAGAGAACTGCTGACCCTTTTAGCTTTCCTGTGTAACGTAAGGGTAGAGGAGGACAGGGGAAGGTAAGAAACACTTCTGAAGGTCACAACTCAGGGACTCAGGACGACTAAAAAAAAAAAAAAAAAAAGCTCAGGTTTCATCCTAAGATTACAGAACATTTCCCTTCCCCAATTCCTTACCACCACAGCAATAGGGCTCCAACACAGTAACAATGAATTACAACTGAGAAAGCTGCAAGACACAGACACTGTTTAAGAAAGAATTATTAGGGAAACCCAAAGACAACAGGGGAGGAGGGAAAAAAACAAGAAAACTAGAAGAAAACTGATATCTCTGGTACCTACATCTACAGCAAACATTAAACCCAGCCAGCCCAGCTCCTAACCAGATTAACATAAAACTTCACACTAAAAGTCTGATTACCTCAGTTCCTATTGCCAGATAGATCATGTCCAGCTTTCAACAAGAACCAACAAGGCATGCTAAAAGGCAAGAAAAAACAATCTAAAGAGACAAAATAAGCACCAGATCCAGACTCGGATACGATACAGAATTTGGAATTATCAGATACAGAATGTATTTACCTATGACTAATACAATAAGGATTCTAATGGAAAAATAAGACAACATGCAAGAACAGATGGGTAATATAAGTGGAGAGATGAAACTCCAATAATCAAAAGGAAATGCTACACATCAAAAACACTATAAAATAATTAAAGAATGCCTTTGATGAGCTCATTGGTAGACTGGACACAGGCAAGGAAAGAATCAGTGAGCTTGATGATATGGCAATAAAAACATCCCAGCTGAGCGCAGTGGCTCATGCCTGTAATCCCAGCACTTCAGGAGGCTGAGGCAGAAGGACTGCTTGAACCCAGGAGTTCGAGGCTGCAGTGAGCTATAATGGTTCCACTGCATTCCAGCCTGGTTTACAGAGCTACAACCTGTGTTTTATAAAATATATATATATATATATATATATATTTATATATATATTCTTTTTTTCACATTATATCTTTGAAATTCCATGTGCAAATATATTTCCAGCACATCACATAATTTGTGGCTATTATATAATATTACACAGTGCAAATCTAGAGCTATGTCAAAATCCCAAAAACAACAATGAACAAAAAAAGCAAGTTGCAAAATAATATGTACTGTATGGTGCCACTTACATAGATTTATACAACTGGAAGAATTCTAAATAATGTTTACGCTTATGAATACATATTTATGTAGAAAACATATTAAAATAATCCATGAGGCCTCAACTCTATCTGTAATATTTTATTTCTTTAAAAGAAATCTAAAGCAAATATGACATAAGATTTCATAAAGCTAAGCAGTGAGAGCAAAGGTATTTATATTATATTCTTTGTTTAAAATATTTCCCAATTAAATAAATTTAGAATATGCATTTTCTAAAACCCTCATTTCTGTTTATATCCAATAACTTAAATCTGAAAATACGCTACAGAAAAATTTAGAGTATAAATTTCATACTTCACCTTGTACTACATAGACCCAGGGTATGCTTCTATCTTTCATGTAATTAGTTTGAATTAAAGATAAAAACTGATGAATTTGTCTTGTTTATTCAACAAGCATTTACTATACGACTATTGTGAGCATTCCAGGAGCTCATGATGTGGTTCAACAGCTTTTTGCCACAAGTGATACAGTCATGCGGAGATAAAAGTATACTTTGGCACTATACAGAACACCAAGATCAAACAAAGAAAATTAGCGAAACACTAAAAACAGTGACTTTTGGTCCTCAAAGTAATTGTTTAACAGAAAATTTTAAAAGGGATTCTTCTTTTTTTTTGTACATATTTAAGCTGTACAATATGTTTTTTTTTTTTTTTTTGGAGACAAAGTCTCACTCTGTTGCTCTGGGTAGAGTGAAGTTGCATCATCGTAACTCACTACAACTTCAAACTCCTGGCCTCAAGTAATCCTCCTGCCTCTGCCTCTCCAGTAGCTGGGACTACAGGTGTACGCCACCATGCCTGGCTAATTTTTCTATTTTTAGTAGAGACTGGGTCTTCCTCTTACTCAGGCTGATCTTGAACTCCTGAGCTCAAGCAATACTCCCGCCTTGGCCTCCCAGAGTGCTAGGATTACAGGCATGAGCCACCACACTCGGGCTGTACAACATGTTTTGATACACATACACATAGTGAAATGACTACTACAGCCAAACAAATTAATATATCCATCTCCACACCTACTTACCTTTTTGTATGTATGCGTGCTAAGAGCATCTGAAATCTACTCTTGGCAAATTTCCAGTATACGATACAATATTATTGACTATAGTCATCATGCTATATGCTTTTTTATCCTTACAGGACGAACTGCAACTTTGTACCCCTTGACCAACATCTCCCCATTTCCCCCATCTTCCTGCCCCTGGTAACCACCTTGCTATTCTCCGTTTTCATAAGTTTGACTTTTTTAGCTTTCACATGTAAGTTAAGATCATGCAATATTCTTTCTAATTTCACTTAGCATAAATGTCCTCCAGGTTCATCCATATTGTCACAAATGGCAAGCATGTTAGTTTAGTGTACCACCCTGACCCTGAGACACAAATTATGCCCTAGTTTTTTCTTTAAAGACTGGAGAAAACACACATGCAAAGCCCTTGCTATCCATTTTACTTAGTCTTTGCTAAATACTGTATACATTACTTGTATATAACTAAATTCTAATAAAGGTTCACAGCATATGAAAGAAAAGTTCAAAATGGGAATCACTAGAACCACAGAGATTATGTATTGTCACAATGTGGAACTTCAGATATAAACAGTCTTTCATAACAATAAAGTTTACACAAGAAAATAAAAACTAGTTGAAAATATGACTTAGTGCCTGTAGTCCCAGCTACTCCAGAGGCTGAGGCTGGAGCATTGCTTAAGCCCAGGATTTCAAGTTCAGACTGGGCAACATGGTGAGACCTTGTCTCTTTAAAAAAAAAAAAAAGAAAAGAAAGAAAGGAAGGAAAAGAAAAGGTTACTTTAAAAACTGAAATTCAATTATACTGATATCTGTAATTTACTTTGAAATGAATAAGAAAATAAAATGGACTATTACATCACTGGGGAGTTGGACAGATAGAAAAATATGTGATAAAACAAGAACAGCAAAATGTCAAAGGTAAAATCTAAGTGCTAAGTATATGGGTGTTCACTGTAAAATTCTTTCAGCTTTGCTGTTTAAGTTTGAAATTTTTCATAATAAAATGTTAAAAATTAAACTTCAATAATGTGAGTATAATAGCTTCTAAACTACAATTATAATGACACCAAATTTTTAAAAATCACTTAAAAGGAATCAAAAAGGCAATCGTTATTTGCATTGGCACCAGAAGAAAAAAAAAATCAACTTGTCTTTTTGCAAACGGTTCATTTCAGGTAAACATCTCATGGTATAGTTTTTCAAAAAAACATTTCAATACAATAATATGATGTCTGGAATTTGTTTCAAAATAATCTACTGAGCAGAGTATTAAAAAAATTCAACTGGAAACAAGATGATAATTGTTGAAGCTGGGTGAAAGGTACTAGGGGGAATTCATTGTACTATTTTCTTACTTTAGAATGTCTGCAATTATCCAGAATAAAAAAGTTAAATATATGGAGAATTTTTAATACCTAGTTCAGTGTCCTATTTCCTAAAACAGATAAAATACGCTGTTTCAATTTTTTTATATTAAAGGTATAATTAATCCTAGCTCAATCTTAAACTATAATCTTGTACAAAGATACTGATCCTTGTTTTTATGGACAGCTAGTTCTAAATCTGCTGGATACTTCCATATCACCATATTCCTTGATCTAATATTATAGTCCACGCTTAGAAAGGTATTAAGACAACTGACAAGTCAATTGAGTCTGACTAAAGCTTCTGGACTTTGTCCATTCTGATCAAAGATAATGTTAACCATTCTATGGCCAACTTCTAACTTATTCCACATTTTTCACAACAAAAACACACAAGTAATAAGTGGAGATCCAAGTTCCAACACACAGAAGACGTATAATGCAAAAGTCAAATAAGGAATGTTTTTCCCCATACAAAGACTGGTAGAAATCATTCAAATTTTATAGAATACTGGTTACTCTTCTCACTTTTTTTCTCCCACTACAGACTTCTTCCTAGCATATTAGACATAAGCACTATTCTTTCTAGTAAGCTCAATCTACTCTGGTCTCTAATGAGTACACTGTTAATCTCGTTATACTGCTTAAAACAAGGTCAAAACTACACAAATCCAAAGTAAAAACCACACATCACAACAACAAAAACATATGTAAGTTACTTTGAAATTAGAAAAAGAAACTTTTCTGATCAAAAACAACTATGGAAGCCAGATGCAGTGGTTCACGCCTGTAATCCTAACACTTTGTAAGGCTGAGGTAGGAGTTCAAGGCCAGGAGTTCAAGACCATCCTGAGCAAGAGACCCCACCTCTACAAAAAAAATAGAAAAAAATGGCTGGGTGTGGGTGGTGTGAGCCTGTAGTCCCAGCTACTCTGGAGGCTTAGGCAGGAGGATTACTTGAGCCCAGGAGTTTGAGGTTGCAGTGAGCTATGATGATGCCACTACACTCTAGCCTAAGCAACAGAGTCAGACTCTGTCTCAAAAAACAAAAACAAACAAAAAAACAACTATGTCACTAACTAATTCCATACTGTTGTAAAAACCCCTTTGCCTCTCTGACCTATACTGTAGTGATTTTAGTAAATAATTACACCTCATTTTAATTGAAACAGCAAAGAAACAGCTCTGAAGCATATGAACGATTGTAGTAATCGAAAAGAGGATCCCAAATAATTCAGTGTCACAACAATAGAACCGTAGCTAATTAACTTCCTTGAGCATGTGGCAGTGATAAAAAAAAATGTAAAAATCACTTTATAAAAATCACATAACAGGTGTCCTTTATTTTCTTGAACAGGAGTTTTGACACACCTTATAGAAAAATATTCTACTTTTTACTGAATTCTTATAAAATACATAGAAAACAATTTAATGGTATGATTAAAAACATAGTACTGCACCAAGAACCTTGAAGTGGGAATCAGATAACCTTGGTTCCAGTCTTAACTACTAATTAGATCTACGACCTTAAGCAAATTGCAACCTCAGTACAGCTCACTTTTCTGACTTACAAAACGAGAGAACCTTACTAGATAACTGTTAAAGTATCTGCATCTATAAAATTTGCTTTTGAAAGAGACCATCAATTCAACATAATAGATTTAAGAGTAAACCAGCTGCATGTCCACTCCTGGAAATAATAACCAATTAGCAATTTTCTTTTCCTCTGCAATGTATTGATCCCAACATCCCTCTGTTTTAACTCACACTATCCTCTGACCAAAAGAGAAGTCTAGCTCACTTAAGGATTCCCAACCCCAAATCGTATTTCTGAAATGCTATTTCCTTCCTCTTTTTATCTAGGTTATCTCACAGGATTGCTATATAACCCAACAGATCATTGGGATAGAACTGTAGAGCTAAAAGCACTTTTAATTGAGAGACTGAACTAGAGAGTATCACCACAGATAAAAAGGAAAATACTGGGGATCAGGGTCACAGTTATCAGAAGACCTAGAACTAAAAGTTATAAAAGGCATGCTCCAGTGCTTTTTCAATACTCCATTCTATTAATAACACTATGTCCCATTACCTGAAAATATCTTGACTTATTTTTATATTACCCAAAGTTTCAAAGTTATTCTATTACTTCACCAACTATTTAAGAGCAAGTAGAAATCAAGCTATTATCGTTTCATGGGAGATATGTCATAATAAATCTATTTTACCCATCATTGTTTATTTTTATTAATTTATCATTCTGTATAAAGCAGGAAACTTAACAATCCTCCCACAGATGTGTTCGCAGGGTAGGGAAAAACTTTTCCTCCCCTTGTTGTTTCCTAATATTTTAGAAAAGTAAACACAACAATAACAAAGATTTAGTTATCATTACACAAATAAATGCTGCTAGTAACAGTAACTTTAGTAAAACAAACTTATCAATAAATGGAAATGTTTGAACCGCCCAAATGATTTTTTTGGTACAGGAATTGTCCTTTTATTTTATTTTTTATTTAATCAACTGACTTTTTTTTTTTTTGAGACAGAGTCTCACTCTGTTGCCCCAGCTACAGTGCTGTGGCGTCAGCCTAGCTCACAGCAACCTCAAACTCCTGGGCTCAAGCGATCCTTCCGCCTCAGCCTCCCGAGTAGCTGGGACTACAGGCATGCGCCACCATGCCCGGCTAATTTTTTCTATATATATTTTTAGTTGTCCAGTTAATTTCTTTCTATTTTTAGTAGACACAGGGTCTCACTCTTGCTCAGGTTGGTCTTGAACTCCTGAGCTCAAACGATCCACCCTCCTCAGCCTCCCAGAGTGCTAGGATGAGCCAGCGTACAGGCATGAGCCACCACGCCCAGCCTCAACTGACTTTTTAAAATTGGATCACAAATAAGCTCAAAACTAAGGAAATGTAAAAAAAAAAAAAAAAAAAAAAAAAAAACTAAGGAAATGTGAACCACATCCATTTCCTTAGAAGAATATCATTAAATCCACATTCAGGAAAAATTCTATTCTTGGGCAATTTTCTTACAAAACAGAGATATAGTAAATAAGTGATATGAACAAAACTAAGCACAGCTATGGACATACTTCTAGCCACTTCTTAGAAGTACTACCCATACCATTACCATAATAACACTTAAAATCAAGAAAATCTCACTTCTGAAAGCAATGTTAAGGGTTCCCCTTTGAGAAATCCTGCTTTAAAGTAACAAGAGTTGGAGAGTTCTTTCTTATCTAATGTATCTATGTTGCTTTCAATGTTTGCATGGTAAATAAAAACACATTAAAAAATCAGAGTTGGGGACCTATCAACTTTTTCTTTCCCCTACAAACCTCCATCACAATCTACAATTTTTACCCCAAAGGAAGAGAGTTGGGGATCAAAGGACAAAAATAAGAAAAGCAAGCCAGGCACAATGGTGAGTGCCTGTAGTCCCAGCTACTCTGGAGGCTGAGGCAGGAGGATCAATCCAAGCCAGGAGTTCCAGGCTGCAATGCACTATGGTGCAAACTGTGAATAGCCACTGCACTCCAGCCTGGGCAACACAGTGAGACCCTGTCTCAATGAATCAATCAATAAAAAATAAAATTTTTAAAAATGGGAAAAGTAGCGAATGGTCACACAAGGATTATTTTTCCGTAAACTGTTCTTAAATAGATTACTAAAACAATTTTGGTATGGCAGGCTTTAATACAATTTCCACACACCTGTCATTATGTTGATTTTTTTATTATTTTCTACTATATCTTACTATCTTTCAGTCTCATATGTTTCATTATGTCAGTTTGCTTTCTCCATGATAATGTAACTTTCAAAATACTTTTCATCAAACACATCTTTGTAAATGTCAATAATATGTGCTGAAGAAGTGAAGTTAATTACTATTTTTTTAAAAATCATACTAATAAGTGAATGCTAAAACCAGTGAGCTTATTGAGGAACAGGATATTTACAGTCTCAAAATATCACCCCACAAATTATTTATTGGCTAAAAATGGAGAAAAGATTAACTTTATATAGAAAAATCTAATCGAAGTCACCCAAGTGATTAAAATTATTCTCACCAGTAATGGGACCAACAGACATCACGCATCTTCTGTTAAAGAGACACGAAAGGACACACCATCACTTCTATGGTATTTCTGCCCAAAATGCATAACTTTCATCTAATCATAAGGAAGTATTGCACAAACACAAATTGAGAACATTCTAAAAAATAATTGGCCTATACTCTTGAAAAAAAAGCCAAGATCAGGAAAGACAATGAGAGGTGAGGGAACTACTCCAGATAAAGGACATTATTAGAGTAACTGGGAAACCTGAATATAGATTTTAGATTAGAAAAGCATATTGTACATATTTAAAATTTCTTGGTTTGATAATTACCCTGTAATTATGCAAGGTAATGCCCTTGTCCTTAGAAAATAGTAAAGTATTTAGGGAAAAAGAGGCATGATGTCTGTAACTTACACTCAAATGGATCTGGAAAAAAATTAATACAACTAAAGTATGCAAATGATACAGCAGTTGGGACAAAATGTGACTCTAGATAAAGGGTATATAGGAGTTCTTTGTATTAATCTTACAACTTTTCTGTAAATATGAGATTATATCAAAATAGAAGCAACAAAAAAATTTTGTAGCATTTTAACTTTTCTTCAAGTATCTTCCTTCTCTCAGAACAAAGAACTATTTTAGGAGTGCAGTTTCAGTTAACCTGATTTCACATCCAATCCAAGAAAGCCCACAACAATTTAAAATATATCATTCTGATAACCTGCTTGAAAAAACATACAACTTTGTATATTGGCCCACTTCACCCTCACTTTAAATACCAAGAATCTTCACCAATACTGACATTGTGTAAGAATTTTGACAAATGTATGATGAAAAATGTCTATATACAGGGTGATATGATTTAAGAGCAACATATGACATCTAGTTTCAGGGTTTTTTTTTTTTTTCAGCATCAGCAGTAACACACTAGACAGTTTTAGCTTTATATAAATTTCTACCCCTTCCTATTAAATATTTTCCTGCTTTATGGGCTAGAGTCATCTTGAGTTTTATATTCACCATTTGCTTTTTGTCATTTCACTATATCATTGTTCTTTTAAAAAGATCATATTACTCTAGACTTTTAAAGTATTTTTTGGTTTTCTATAATGAAAAAGAAAAAATTGAAACATTTTAGCATCGTGTAAAAAGCCTTTCTCAAACCTGACCCCGAGGTCAGGCAACCTGGCTCATGCCTGTAATCCTAACACTCTGGGAGGCCAAGGTGGGACAATCGATTAAACTCAGGAGTTCGAGACCGGCCTGAGCAAGACCGAGACTCCATCTCTACTAAAAAATAGAAAAAATTAGTCAGGCAACTAAAAATAGAAACAAAAAAATTAGCCAGGCGTGGTGGCGCATGCCTGTAGTCCCAGCTACTCGGGAGGCTGAGGCAGAAGGATTCCTTGAGCCCAGGAGTTTGAGGTTGCTGTGAGCTAGGCTGACGCCATGGCACTCTAGCCCAGGCAACCAAGCAAGACTCTGTCTCGAAAAAAAACAAAAACAAA
>CAUYSK010125687.1:0-45308 GCA_963575035.1 Avahi laniger
CTGCCATAAACATTCAGTTGCAGATGACTTTATCATAGTGTTTTGTGCTCTTTTGGATAGATGCCTAATAGTGCTATTGCTGGGTCGACTGGTATTTCTACTTTTAGCTCTCTGAGGTCTCTCCAAATTCTTTTCCACAGAGGTTGATTAAAATGATCAAATCCATTTACGACAAACCCACTGCCAATATCATATTGAATGGGGAAAAATTGAAACAATTCCCACTTAGAACTGGAACTAGACAAGGCTGCCCTCTATCTCCACTTCTATTCAACATAGTGCTTGAAATCCTCATCACAGCAATTAGGCAAAAGAGGGGTATTAAGGGTGTTCAAATGGGGACAGATGAGATCGAACTCTCGCTCTTTGCAGATGACATGATATTATATCTAGAAAGCCAAAAGGATTCATCCAAGAGACTCCTAGAACTGATAAATGAATTCAGCAAAGTCTCAGGATACAAAATCAATACATTTGCCAATTTTATAAACGCTCCAACCTCCTCTTTGTTCTTTGAACATACTGAAGATCACCCAATCTGTGTGTGTGCCTCAAATTGCAATTCTTTCTTCTTAGATAAAATGTTAAATTTAGATATTTGTCTCTACATTTGATTTGAGCTACAGTAAACAAGCTACTGTGTTCCAGAAACAAGTATAAACAAACAAATCAATGGAAGAGAATGGAAAGTCCAGAAATAGACCCACCTATACAGACAATTGAATTTTTACTAAGGTGTTAGGATAATTCAATGGGAAAAGATAATCTTTTCAATAAATGATGTTGTATAGATTTATGATAAAAATATTGACCTCAGCTCAAAACATATATAAAAATTAGTTAATTTCCATCACATGTGTAAAGGAAAATATAAATCCAAAAGTTTCTGCAAAATATAAGAGAAAGTTTCTACAGCCTTGATAAGATGAAGAGATTTCTTAGAAAGGGCACAAAAAGCAGTAATGACAAAAAGTTATCAGTTAGATTCATCTAAGTTAAGTATATCTGTTTAACAAAAGACCTCATTATAAAAAGAAGGAGAAAAGCCATCACTTAAAAGAAAACACTAACAAAACATACAATTCACAAAGTACTTGTATCCAAAATATATAATTTATAGAAATAAATAGCAAAAAAGACAAATAAAACAATAAAAACATTCAACTAATAATTTCTGTGTTCCCACTAAATGTGTCCAAAGGCAAATGAAGTGGCTTTCTTTCCTGTGACTGCTTAAAGCATACAGAGAAATTCAGCTGATAATTCTCAATATAGATGTTAGACCTCTAGAAAATTTTAATAATGGTTATAACAACAAACAAACCTATATTTGACATGAATTATTGTATGCATTTATATTATTTTTTTTAATCTTAACAACACTGTGTGAGGTAGGTTGTGTTCTTCTACTCATTTTACGGGTGATGAGACTGAGACACAGGTTTTAAGTACCTTTTGCCATATTACATCTATTTTACATGGCAAAGTCAACTTTTAAGTGCAGTAAGTTATATCATTCTGTAAATTTTATTTGGAGAATTTTTGATAAAGAGCAATTTATGCATTCAGTCATTCATTTATTCAAAAAATTATCTCAGCATCTATTCTCTCCAGACACTAGGCTAGTGCATTCATTGGTGGCAAAATAAACACGAGAGAACAAAGATTATGTATATAATTTCTACTTTTTAGTTTCTATTCAATTCTGTTTTCCAAAAATTAAAATTTATATTTAGAATTTCTTTATGGTATATTACCATGATGTTTCCTAATTAAAGATAAATACATTGTAATTTGTAAATGGTAATACCTTAAGTTTACAAAGCACTATCTGAGCTTTTTTAAGTAACTAAATGCAGCTGCTGAGCAGAAATTTACTTCTATTGACCTTTGTCACGTTTAATTAGTAAAAATTGTGGAGGATGCTTTATATTTCTTTTTTGGCCTCTAGACATGATGAGCATGAGCTGACATGACAAATATAGCAAAAAAATTTTATGTTATGAAACATTTTGCAATGCATTGCATTAGGAATCATATTATCAAAAGTAAGAGTTGTTCAGCATACAATTCCCCATGCACCTCTTCCAAATTAACTCCAGTGAATTAATTTTTGGTTTGGCCTTCTACTAGGTTCGCCACATATTCACTGTTTAGCAAAGATTATTTGAAATTAATAAATAATAAACTTTCCCGGAATAAACTAACTACTGAGGGGAATAGTCAATGTGGCCATCTAAATTTAAATTTTTCATGTGACCTCTGTCATATCTATAGTGAATATTTGGGTGCAAAAATAAAATGAAAATTGTTTAAAAATCATAATGAATTTTAACAAATTGAATAAATTATTATTTTAATTTATATCTAAATATACCAAATATCCTTGTCCATAGTTCTCTAAAGGTAGCCTGAAAGGAGTTTTCAAAGTTTAAAATAAGCCTTTTTGTTTAAAACAATTAAATGTGTAATGACAATATTACATAGTTGCTTAAGAGGAACATTAAAAAACAGAATTTGTTAAAACAAAAAAAATTACAAAAGTGGTAAGAATAAATGACTTTCCTTTTAATACATTCTTAATGTAAACTAAAACTAAAACATGTATGTGCCATGTTCAAAAAGCATAGCATTCAACATATGGTTGTTAGTATGTTAGAAATTTATGATGCTAATAAATAACACTGTACATGGTAATAAAACAAATACTTTTTTCAAGTATGCTTTTTAAATTCATTTATATGATGTACCTTTTAAACTAATACTATTATTTAATATTAATAATAGTGTTATCAATAAATTTCAGAAAATATTCACTTGTCCAGATCTCCAAATAAAATTTAATTCAACTCATCAGGAATTGTTCCAGTAAATGACCATAAAGAAAGTGGTAGTTAAAGGGTAAATTATCACCATTACTAAAACTTTATTCTTTAAGTGTGTGGACCCAAGTGTGGACTCTTACCTGGCTGTATATGTAAAAGGAGAAAGCACATGAGAAACAAGTTAAGGATGCACAATATAAACCCTAATAAGTGGCATCTGTCATCAGAAAAATAAAGTAAAATTTGTCTCAAAATAGAGGCAAATACATAAACTTGCTGTGGAAATGAGATAATTTAATGAATGAAAAGTTACGTTTAACTTGGGAGTCCTAAAAGGGTATTCTACACTATTGTATACATACGATTTCAAGGATGTTAGTGAAACCGTCAATATAAAATTTGTTGAAATAAGAATAAAATATATTTGCCTTTCCTGAATTACTAATATGAGATGGAATAAAAATATGTATTTTCTACATAATTCTGGCTTGAGGACACACGTTTGTAACATGTGTGTGTATGTGTAAATTACACAAGATAGGGATTTCTAAGAGGCCATAATTTATGTTTGGACATCAAAAAGTTTGAGACTACTTAAATTAATAAGTAAATTAATATTTTAGAATTAATCTGATATAATGTACATTCAATAATATTCACTTATATGTACGGTTTAATGAATTTTGGTAAGTTTATCCAGCATGTAACTTTTATAATAAGACACAAAACAGCTGCATGACTATAACAAATTCCCCCTTTACATTTTTACAGTCATTTCCCTGATCCATGGCCCCAAACAACTGATCTGTTTTCCCTCACAATAGTCTTATCTTTTTTAGAATGTCATAAAAATGAGAGCATACCATTCATAGTCTTTCGTGTCAAATTTGAACTTAAAACAATGCTTTTCAGATTATTCAAAGTTGTTTTATGTGTTAATATTTCATTCTTAAAATCACTTAGAAGTACTCCATATTATTGACAGACTGCAATTTCTTTATCTAGTCACTAGTTGATGGGTATTGGGATTGTTTCTGGTTTTTGGCTATAATAATGCTGCTAAGAATACTGAATACAAGACTTTTTGTGTGACATATGCTGTTTTTATTTCTCTTGGATAAATGCAAAGGAGTGGAAAGTCTGGGCCTTCTGGTAGATGAACACTTAACTTTATAAATTACTACCTTAACTGTATTCTAACGTTGCTGTAGCATTATTTCCACCAGGAAAGTATGAGAGCTCCATGTCTTGTGCTCACTTGTTATTATCAATCTTTTAAAATTTTGCTATTTTAATAGGTATGTAGGGGTACATTACTGTGATTTTAATTTGCATTTCACTGATGAATAGTAATATTGAACTTCATTTTTTTCATTTATTCTTAAATTTTTATTTTTAATTATTATGGGTACCTAATAGTTGTATATACTTATAGGGCACATGTGATGTTTTGATACAGGCATACGATGTGCAGTAAACAAATCAGAGTAACGGGGGTATCCATCACCTCAACCATTTATCATTTCTTTGTGTTAGAAACATTCTAATTCCATTCTTTTAGTTATTTTAAAGTATACTGTAACTTAACTGTTGACTATAGTCGCTTTGTTGTGCTATCAAATATTGTTCATTCTATCTAATTATCTAGATATAATTTTGCACCCATTAACATCCCCATGTGATTATTGCTTAAGTGCATATCTACTTTTATAAACATATTATTCAAATTTTTGAGTATTTTTAATGTAAGGTTCGTTTTATCATTATGTATAAATGTTCTTTATGTATTCTGAACATGATCACTTTGTCAGATATAACTTTGCAAGTATGTTCTCTCTGTGGCTTGTACATTTTTTTTTAGGTTTGAGAAAAAAAATTTTAGCTGATAGCATTCATTTTATCTTTTTTTATATTTTGCTTTTTATATGCTGTTAGAGAAATTTTTTTCCCAAATACAATGTCACAAAGATTTTCTGCTATGTTTCTTTCCAGAAGCTTAATAATTTTAGCCTTTTTAGGTGTATGATTTATTTCAAACTGATTTTTCTGTAATGGTGTGAGTTGCAGATCAAGTCTGGAAGAGAGGTCGTATAAGTACTCCAATCTTGTTCATTTTCAAAGTTGTTTTGACTATTCTAGATGCTTTAGATTGCACATACATCTTAAGATCAGCTTATCGATATTTTTCAGAAATGCTTGCTAGTATTTTGATTTTTCTTGAGTTGAATCTATAAATCATTTTGTGGAAAATTGCCTTCATAGCAATATTGCATTTGGTATAGATGACAAGATCTTATTAAAGATCTAAAACATTGACTCTTACATGGCTGTGTATATAGAATGAGAAAGCACATGATAAACATGTTAAAGATGCACAATATAAATATTAACAAATGGCATCTATCATTTGAAAATAGTGAGTGTTATTGTAATATACATCCTAAACTTCACAGTCTACATCCTTGATATAGCTGTCTACACATGACTAATATTGTAGTACTTTATATAAAATAGAAGAAGAATGTAAACTAAGAAGTCACATTCCACCAACTTTTATAATTTTTCTATACATTGCACCTATAGGTGTAAATATCACCATATGATGTTACAATTTTTGTTTTAAAGATTATTTAATTTTTTAAGAATTTAAGACTATTTCTGATGGGGTGAAATTTGCTAAGATTAATAACACAAGGGTTTGAAGAGATGTAAGTCAAAAAGAATTTGGGCATACCTGGGATACCTGTGAATGGATATGTTTAATCAGCAGTAAAATACAAAGACGTGAGGCTAAGAGAATAAATATAACCTAAAGATATATATTTGAGCTTTATCGAAATAGTAGGTATTGATTCCTCTGGAATTGTATAGGACTACTAAGAGTTAAAGTCTAGAAAGAGAGAAAGATAAATGCTAAAAACTGAGCCTCAAGGAGCAACAGTAATCAGAGTTTGGGTATACAATGAGAAAAAAAATGCAACGCAAATTGAGAAGATATTTTTGAGAGAGGAAGAAAACCAAATGTATATTGGACTGGTATAGCAGTGTTTCCAGAAGGCAAGATTCTTCCTTGTGCCAAGTATTGCTGAGCACTTTAAATGGTAATGATTGAAAATGCCCATGACAATTTTTCTAAAAATATTTGAAATTCTATGAAAGTCATAATTAAAATATAAAGAAATTGTGTCAGAGTGTCAACATATGTCTTTATTCTCTACCATTAATAGCTATAAATCAATTTTTCTAATATCAAAATTTTTCCTTTTATGTCTGGTTAGATTTTATTAGTAGATGTCTTTTGACTTTCTTTTTAGTATTTCACATTTTACAATAGAATTGTAGTTGTAGGAATAATCTGATATATATAATTTCTAGAATAATTATGCATTTGTGTTTTTTTGGAAGAAAATATTCTCCTGTTGAAAAACCTTGCCTTGATGACAACCAAATAAGGCATCAAGAATACTATAAGTTTTTGTCCTTTATAAAACATAGTGCTAAATGATAAATTCTTTAGTATCAAGGAGCATTCTAATAAAATTCCACTCATGCTTAAAAAGTAGGAAAGGGAAAAAAGGTTTTCTGTTACTACAAAGCAGAAAACATTTCCCAGGGACAGTTTGTTCTCCAGAATGCGGAAGGATAAAGTTTATTTGAGGCCATATGTTCTCCTTACTTTTACTGCTTTATAAACTGAGAAAATTAAAAGCACTTATTTTGAAACTGTGCAGCACAAAACACAGTTTTGAAGGGTCTACAGATGAATGCCAAAAGGTTATCCCACAGTGAAAATAATTGGATGCCCCAGAGGTTAGTATTTTTTTTTTCTATTTTCGACTCTCTGTTTACTTATCTCATCTGTAGCCTTTCTATCTTGAAAATCCTCTTAAAAAGTTAAAGTATCAGAATGGTGATTTTAAGGAACAAAATAAGGCTAAGAAGGAAAGCTGTATAAATTGACTAAAATTTACTGTGATTAAAATGTGCTATATATTTATCCTTTACTCTCTTTGAACTGTGAACTATTTAGAAAAATGATAATATGTTTTTTAAAAAATAAGTGTCTGGGCACATAAAACAATACTACATGTTAAAAAGCACCTCTATCAACTTATGCCACATTAAAACGTACCATTAAAAATGATGTGTTCTCATATGATTACAGGTCATTAAAATATCAGACCACAAATATATGCTTAGCGTCATGAATCAAGTAATTCTTACAATTATAATATTATTTGTAGGATAATGTTTCAGCTTCCAGCATACACACATGTGATTGTTTTGTTCCAACACAAGAAATAGAACCATTGGAGTTTCATTCTTATACCAGAGAAATGACAGCGTATGTTCTTCACTGCAAGAGTTTCAGAAACTCTTCAATCTATTCTTTAAAATACGTGTGATGATTGAAGACTTCACTTAGGGACTTTATTACATACACACCTATACATACATGTACATCCATGACGACCAAACATTTGAAGTATATACAACTAATATCTACAATATGGAAAACAAGATACAGGCTGTACTAGGTCCTCTTCGCTGGATGTCATCTCGGAAGTTTCATTTCATTTCCTTTTTCTCCTAAAATCTGAATTGCTAATTTTATAGGGCGAAACTGATAGAAACTAATGTAAGGCTATGCTTGGAACCCGTTAAAAAAGGTGAAAACGTTCATTTCTGTGTTACTTGTATGTTGTGCAATTTCTCATGAATGTGAAACACGTGGTTGCAATTTATTTGTTAAATGAAAGAATAAATGAACATTTAATGTTCATACTTGCATACTTCGTAGTATAATGGCACTAGAATGCAGCTATTTAAGATCAGATATTGGCTTCACCACTCATTATGTAACCTTGAGCAAGTATTTTACCTGGGGCCCAATTTCTTCATTGGCAAAGTGGAGAAAATTATGGTTGTATCTTCCTCAGGATTAAATGTTACAATATGACTACCATGCTTAGAACAGTCCATCTTAGAACAGTGAGCTTAATTTATGTCAGCCGCAATCCCCTTAACTTTAAATTTATATATTTGAAAACTACTAAAATATGTCAAAAATAAAAACTGTATAAATAATCAATGCAGAAAATTGAAAAAAGCATATTTTCAAGAAGCAAATTCTTCTGAATAAAATCTAAAAACATTTTTTCAAATTTAAATGAATTTTAGTTGTAGAAATAGAGAACACTTACTCAAAAATCCTTTTATGAAAGTATCTCAAACAATTGGCTACTACATTCACAGACCAAATTGCCAATCGATTCTAATTAAGATCAGAGTTTAGTGAATGGGGTCCATTATCCATTATTATCTTAAATTCTTGCTGAAGAGTTATTCAACAAATTTCAATATGAAAACATGATAGAAATTTTCAAAATTAGAGATAAAATCTTTTATTGTTAGCCGGTGACATGGATTTAAAAGAAAAAATTATTACACGAAAAATTGCCAATGTATGTTCTTTTTTTAGAAAGTAGAAAGGCTGTTGCATTCAAATTAATTTAAAACAAAATTTTTACATTTACTAAAATGTATGAGAATATATAACCAAATGATTTAATATGTGAACATGTTTAGTTAAATAAACAATAAAATAATCAGAGACATAGTCAAGAATTTGTAGACAGAAAGCTATACATACACTTTACTGAGGGACACAAAAGTAATTTGAATATATAGATAGTTTATTTACTAAATGGAAAGGCTTAGCATGAGAATAATTTGTAATAATAATAACAGCAAACATTTACTTAGTCCTTGGTCTATGGTAGAAACTAAACTCTGTGACTTACTTCAATTAATGAATGTATTACTCTCAGCTATCGTATGAGACAGGTGTTGATGTGATCCCTAATTCAAGATCAGGAAATTGAGACCCATAAGGAGCTGAACTAACTTGCTCCTTTCACATATCTGGAAATGGACGGGTGAAGCATTCAATCACATCCAGATGTATACAGCCAGTGCACTGTTATTTTCTAAATTTATCTAAAATTTCATCTAATTTTCATCAAATTCAAAACAGGAAGTTTTATAAAACTAAATGAGCTAACTTTAAAGTTCAGAATAACTGACATCCCATAATAACCTTAAAATTCCCAGACAAAAGGAGTAGATAGTTGCCTTTCCATGAGAATAAAGAAATAGTACTTAAAAGAGTAGGAATCATGTCACAGGAAAGAAGGAACACTCCAGGAAAAGAATATAAAATATGTGTCAATAAAATGATTTAAAAAAACATCCATACCTCAAATTTTGAATTAGTAATTAATATGAGGAAATAAAAAATTAAAAATAAAAAATCATAGGGTAAAAAAATAAAGGAATGATATATAAATGTATTTTTAAGGGGGAAGCAGTTCTAAGTCACAGCATGAAATTCAGAAATAATTTTAAAAATCATAAACACACACTATTAAACAATTTTAAAGAAAAATAATCAACTAAAGACAAAATTGTAAAATCTGAAGTATCATTATTTGTAACACGTGAAACTCTCTTATTCAAATATCTATCACTAACAAATATCAACCTATACAGTTTTTGAAAGCAAAAATATCGAAAAATACATTTTAAATATTGATAGGTATTTTTCATTAATAAAATATTTAATATCATAAGTAAAAATATGCATTCAGGAATAAGAAATTTTTCACTAATTAATATAGAAGTTATAATCAGAACACTCACAATTTATGATAGAGTAAAACATTCTTACATATGAACATGGTATAAGTTCTTTGAACTTTAATTTATGAAATATATCAATAACATTACACATGATCTGAAAACCAGAAATTATTAATAAAGCTGTCATTTTTTAACAGTGTCAAGATTGAGAAGCCCTCATCTATTCTAAGGCTGAAGAAGACATTTTTGCAGAAGTGATATTTTAGCTGAGACTTATTATAAATCTGCTTATAGACCTCTGTATTAAAATGGAATAAAAAGAAAGAAAGAGAGAAGGAAGGGAGAAAGGAAGGAAGAAAGGAAGGGAGGGAAGGAGGAAAGGAAGAAAAAAGAAAAACAAATATAAAGGAGATTACATTGACGAAAATAAAACTAAGAGTTTTTTGGTTTTTGCATTGTTTGCTTATTTGTTTTATTTATTATTTAACCTGTTGTAAGACATTTATTCTCATGACTTGCCTAATGAAAAGCAGTATTGTTGAGGAATTTGAAGCTTGGAGATATTAAGTAACTTATTTAAATCGCAGAACTATTATTTCAGTCACAGTTTTAAGATGAGCGAAAGGAATGTGGTTCCAGTGTTATGTTTTTAACAGGAGAAAGAGAGTTTGAAACAGGGTGTCTGTGCAGATAGGAGATTTTATCTAGACAAATGATTTGGAAGATAGTATGGAACAATCAGATGGAGACGATGAGGAGGTAGCTAGCTACCCATTTATGTGAATAAAGCAGAAGCAGAAAAGCGCAATTGTGAAAAGTAAGTGGGGCCAAATGTGGTGGCTCACATCCGTAATCCTAACACTTTGGGAGGCCAAAGTAATAGGATAACATGAGGCCAGGAGTTCTAGACCTGCCTGGGCAACATAGTGAGATCCCATCCCTAAAAATAATTTCAAAAATTAGCCATGCATGATGAGGTATGCCTGTAGCCCTAACTGCTGGGGAGTCTAAGGTGGGAGGATTGCTTCTCTTGAGCCCAGGAGTTCGAGGGTGCAGGGAGCTATGATTGTCACTGCACTACAGCCTGGGTGAGAGAAGGCTAGCCTGGCTCAAAAACAAACAAACAAAAACAAATAGGCTTTTGAATCAACCTGCTTGAATCTATATCCAGGTTCCAACAGTTATTAGATTAGTCAGTATAGGCCCTACTCTCTCATTTCCATAATAGAGATGATAATGTCTATCTCAGAATGTTGAGTATTATATGAAAAGAGTTTAGAAATGTGTTATTACAAACTGATATTAATTATTAGCTTTTAATTATTGGATTAGAATTCAGGAAATGCAGGATATAGAAAGGAAAAATAGGTGCTGGTATCATCATATTCAGGTAGTCAATTAAGTATTTGGGAGTGCACAGAGTTATGCAGAAAAGAAAGAAAGGAAAGAAAGGAAAGAAGGGAAAGAAGGGAAGGGGAGGGAAGGGTGGAAGGAAGGAAGGAAGGAAGGAAGGAAGGAAGAGAAGAAAATGAAAGGAAGGGAGGGAGGGAGGGAGAGAAGGGAAGGGGGAAGAAAGAAAGAAAAGAAAGAGAAATGAGACCTGGGGAGTTTTGTTTTGGTTTTAAATTGACTTAGATTAAATATGGTTTTACTTTTATTAAAGGCATAAATTGAGGCCACATTTGGACTTCACGAATACCAGATCAAAATGATTTTTGCTTTATTATTTAGACAAATAAAAGATGATACAATTTGACAGCAGAGATATTTTCATAGTGGTTATTCTGGAAGTGAGACAGGAAATGGCTCAGATTGTAATAACTGAAAGTAGGTACCAAATTTGAAAAATGCTTTGGAAGAAGCTGTTTGATAGATGAGATATAAGGACAAGAAGAAATAGAAGATGACTATGTATTCAATAGCATGTTAAGCCAAGAGTATAACGATGATATTGACAGTGATGGGAATACAGAAAAGTTAGAGAAAATAATGAACTTGGTTATAGACATGTTAAGTTTTAAATGTCAGCAGGATATTCAAATAGAGAGCTCTTGCAGACAGCCAAAAATGAGATCTTGAAGAGTATGTAAGGATTCACTTTCCTTTTCCAGCTTTCTACGTTTTACTTTTATTTTTAAAATTGTCTTCCTCTTGGTTATTTGGCCAAGAGATTCTTTTCCTAATGTTCCATATAATTTTTTATTGTTTCTTATTGTAAATATTTGGGTATATTTTAAGTTGCCTTTTTTTAGTCAAGTCCCATTATTTTCTCTTATTTCCTTGAAAACACAAAGAAGCTATTTTATCCATTTTTCTCTTTTTTTGGATTTTGAAAATACGTAATTTGGAACTGCTAATAACAAAATGTATTATGTCCACAGATGCCAAAAAAAGCAAAAGCAAAACCAAAAAAAAAACTAGTTCAGCAAAGTTCCGAAGTATTCACTTATTTGTCAAGAACTTTCCCATATTTCTTTTTGTTCTAATACTGTTTCTCCTTGCTAGATGTATTTATGTAAATGTTTCATTATATGCTGTTATTTCAAAAGTGCCATGGAAGCCCTGCAACATTTAGGAGGGCCCCGTCAAATAAAGGATGTGGACTCACTTCCTTCTAAAACTTCGTCAATTTAAATTGTCTGTAATTTCTGTTGCAATGCCAATACCTGCACTATTCACTATATTTTAAGCTGACCTCTACACAAAAATGTGAATGAAGAAGCTGAGGTAGAAGACATATTAACATAGAAATGAAAGTTGGGGCAATTATAAGCATTACAAAAATTAAGTACTATAATATCTATGTACAAATAAAATCTTTAGTTCAGCAGAACTCTAGCTTTCTAATATTATATATCATTCAGACTTCATACCAGAAGCTACTTTTTTTAATAACCACAGCCTTCAACATGAACAACTACTAGATATTAAACAGTGTATACCAAGACTCTACTGCAATCCCAGAAGAATTGATAGCATAAGCATTTCACTGAATGTTTTTCCCTGATATATCCATGATCTGATTTTGACAAAAAAATTCAGATAATGACATTTAACTATATATAGTGATAGAATAGTGGTATAGATTGCACATGTGTGTATGCATTCATCAAACTAAAAAAACTGAACAAGTAAAATCTGTGCATTTTATATTATATATTCTATACTTCCATAAAAATATGAAGCATATTTTAAAACTTTTTTATGACTTTTTGCCCCATCAAAAATTTGCAGCAATTATGCTGAAATAAAAAAAAAAATTTGCAGCATAGTATTTTGTTGGTAGGTGTCTTTTTTCTGAGGCCTTTAAAATATTTTCGTGGTGGATATCTGTTATTGAAAAGTTTGACTCAGTAAATTCTGCTATTAGTGTGTTATTAAAATGATTACACTAAAAAGTGCAGTATAACATTTATTAATAAATAGTACAACAATAAGCCATGCCATAACATAGTGTTCACAGAATTAAAAAAGAAAAACTGCTAAAGTCTCATAATTACTTATTAAGCTAATTTTGTAAGGAATATATTCAGGTGATATTTTTCTACTTGAATTATTAATATTTATCTAGCTGCTGCAGAATGTCTTTGACTATAGTTGCAAATTTAGAATTCAATTAAACAATATTCAGAAAGCATGAATATAGCAGCTCGCTATATTTATTTCATTTATAGTGTTAATACTACTTAAAATCAACTGTAATTTTTGTAGAATAATAAAATGATGCATAAATTAAATAAGATACAAGAAAATAGTTTGGTGCTAAAGTTTAAAAATATATTTGTTTAATATATTTATTAAGCATTTACTAAATGGCAGACACTATTTTAAACACTGGAGATCTGGTAGTTAACTAAAACAAAAAGCGAAAACAAACAAAAAAACCCACACCGTGATCATAAGCATTGCATTCTATTGGTGAAGAAATGAAGACAAAAATGAGAAAATAAAAATACCAGGTTAAACAGTAATGCAGTCTACAAAGGAGGAAAATTAGATTAAGAAGAAATAAGATAATAATGGAAAGTACTGCTCCAAATAGGGTGGTTAGGAAAGCTGTTTCCGAGGTATTATTATCTGAGTGAAGGTCTGAGCAGTGTGAAAATAAGACCCTGCAGATTTAGTAAAGATAGTTTCCAAAAAAGGGAATGGGAGAGAGAATAGCACCACTGTCTTCTCTGCACAGTTTAAACCCCAAACTCTAGCAAGGCATTATATGGAAAAAAGCCTTTGGCACCAATATATGTCTTGATATACTAAGTTTTAAAATATAATCCATGTAGCAAGTTGGCTCTTCATTCATATATCTAGAATTGTACTACTTTTCCCCAGCTCCTCAGCTACCATCACTGTTCAAATAACACTTTGGCACCTACATTAATGCACTAGCCAGAAAACCGGTCTCCCTTTGCCCCTTATTTTCAACACAGGGACCCTGGTAATCATTTAAAAACTAAGTCAAATCATATATTTTCTCTGTTCAACTCTGCAAGGGCTCCCACTGTTACTCAGAGCAAAAGGCAATGTCATGGCAGTGGTCTTCAAGGATCCATGTGGTCTGGCCTGCTACCTTTCTCTCCAGTCCAGTAACAGGCTTTCCTCACTCTTTCATGAAGATGTAAGTCTTGTTCCTAGAGCCTTTGAACCAGCTGTTCTCTCTGCTTGGGTTGCTTTTCCCTGAGTACTCTGACTAATCCCTTTACGATCTAGGACCAAATGTCACCTTCTCTTTCTCTGTCCACTAAGTATCCCCATCTCTCTTAGGAAGCTCGATTTTATACCCCAAATTTTGTCGGCATCTACTATGTTTTATGTACATACATAAAATATATAGTTTGTGTTTGTTTTATGTCTTCCTACTTCAAATTTAGTCTATATTACTTCTTGATTTGTTGGCTAAGTTATTACAAGTGCCTAATATAATGACGAGCACACAGTAGGTCCTTAATGCACAGATCTTCATTGTATAAAACAGTAGTATAAAAGAAATGAAAGCCAAGATTATTTTCATTGGGGTCCACATTTTTCATTTCAATGTAATAGCAGCCCTATACTGTCTTAAATTCATTCAGTATTATACATTGATATTTTTGATTTAGGATCAGTTTGGAGAAAATTGAGGATGGCTATAAATTAATCAGTATTGTAAAAAATTATTATAGCTTCCTTAAATATCTTGCAAAATAGAAGATAACAACAGTCCACAGCAACTATACATTTTGGTTCTGATTTGGATGATATTTAGCTATATTTTCCAACATTGAATCCTATGATTCCACTGTTGAGGCACAAGAGAATATGATCTTAAACTGTACCTTAAGGTACACCCCATATGCTAACAAATGCCACATGTGGAGGATATCTTCAGATGTGGCGAACAGTCCGGACACATCTGTAGAAAACAATGTTACGAATGATTAACTGAGAAACAATATCAGTAATTGTCCTCAAAATGGTAACATTATATATGCAAAAACATAGAATTTGGCTAAAATAGATAAATAAGTTTATAGCCTTTCAGCACCTCATTGGACACCAACAGAAACTCCAAGTCTTTCTACAAATAGGTTCCTCTGTGACTACGCAGGGCGTGTGCGCTGGGCAGTGAAGAACAGAGAAGTCACTTTGCTCCTCTCTCCACATACCCTGCAGAGCTTTCTTTGTCCTTAGTTTTTAAAACTTTCTCTTACACTTCTGGCTATTGCTTCCTTCCCAGGGACTAAAGCACATCAGAACATAAAATGTTGTTGTAGTTGTTTGAAATAACTTTTACTTTTTCAGGAAAGAGTAAGCCAGTAATTTAGTAAGAAGAGGGCAGATGGTCACAATACTTGTGGAAAAGGGATATTAGTATCTAGTATCTATAATGTTATATAAGAAGATTTTTAAAATGTCTGGTTTTCTTTGAGTTATGAGTAAGAAAAACAAATAAGAGGCATTAATAAAATGAGCACAATAAATATCCATTCATGTAATTTAATAATAAATGGACCTGATAAATTAATATCTGTTATTAATTTATGTGAATGTTCATCTAACATTGTACAATCATTGCCCACACTTGAAATGGTATTCGCAGGTCCAGGGGATAATTGTCTGTCAAATTTAAGCATTTCTTATTTCAGCATCTTATTTTACTCTCTTTTGTAGCCTTCAAGGTGGATGTAGTAATGCTTCCAGAACCTGAAATATCAGTATCTATGCATATGAGATACCAAGATCTCTAAAAACTAGTTTTATTTCAGTTAAAAAAAAATTTCAGTTAAAAAAAATTCGAAAACAGATGATAACTCAAAAGGGGGAAATTTTAAGATATACTGAACTTTTTTTAATAGCGTTTTTCTCCCTCAGAGCTACCCAGAATTATACAATGGACTCAGAACGTGAAAATTTATTTACTTTTGCGGTGAAACCAGCGGTTGTCGTTTGAATGTCTGTAGTTGCTTTCTTCTGCAGAGCCAAGTTACTTCTGTTAGTTACTTTTCAACTAGGTTGAAAATGCAGGCAGTGACACCTCAAAATTGCAAAGCAATATGAAATGATCTTAGGTGAAAAAGGGACCTTTAATAAACATTAGCTCGGCAAAAGCGCTTGACATAAAAATATAGTTTCACCACTCTCCCTGTGCAATAATTTCTCCCGGTAATGATTTATTCTTTTAAACTTAGAGTTAATAAATTAAGATTTTGGAATGTAGATTTCATAATTATTATAATAACAATAAGGCCTTTCTATTTTTTTCATGCTTATGTAAATGACCAGTACTTCAGAGTTGAACCAATACCCTTTGTAATCATTTATCTTTAGCACCTTCCTCTCTATCGGAGCACATGATTTACACCTTTTAAATTGTCTTTAACAATATACAAAATATATATATGTTTGAGAATAAATTACCATACCAAATTTCTTTCTGATTGAATTACCTCATTTGTTCATAAAAAATATAAATATTTACCAAGTTTCTGTTCATGTCAATGTTAGAAAGACAATTACTTAAATGACACAGTACCATCCTCCAAATATTTATAATTAAGAAAAAGAAGATAAATTAGTAAAACGGAATATAATGGCATGAGGATAGCATATATGCCATCATAGCATATGGATTACTATACTAAAAATATATAGTAAGCCATTCAATTTCACAAGTCAATTCGTGTTTTCTTCTCAAGATGTTTTTCAAAGCTTATGTAATATGCCACTGGCTCCTAGAAATTTTACTCTGTAAGATTCCTTAAATATGAATGACATGGCAGAATGACAAAGGGATTAACATAAGAAAAAATATTTGAATCATTAAGCAGAAACTAATGAGATAAAATAAATATGTCTATTCATAAAAGAGTGGCAATATAAGAGGTGATATATATTTTTTTCCTATCAAGCAGAGATTGACCTGAACAGTATGGATTGTCCTCAAGTTGGATTTGGTGAGCACAAAATATTTAGAATGTCTCATGTTGTTTTAAAGTTTCTGCTTGTGAATTATTGTGATCTCATGTTTCTTGATGTATTTTGTTTTTATTAAATTACATAAATGAAAAATATTATAATGTTCCCTCCACTCTCAACTAAAGCAAAGTCAAATGGAAGATTATGTGTGTACATTCGATATTACTGTGTAGTATTAATTGACATAATTTTCTCATGTGTTTAAATAGATACTAAACCATTACTAACATGGAACTAAGAGCAACCAAATAGTAAACTATCTTTGCAATTATGAGAACTACATTATGATTATAAAATGATATAAAATGAAGGTGGGTACACTTTTAAAATGATGGTACACAGAAGGGAAAAATATTCATCATGGAATGAATTCATTTTTTTGTATATTTTTTGTATTCCCATATGATAAAATTCATCCTTTTAAAGGGTACACTTCAGTGTTTTTATTATATTTACAAGGTGTGCAATCATCACCACTATGAGAATATTTTCATCACCCCAAAAGAAATCCTATACCCTATATTAGTCACTCCTCATCCTCCCTTACCACAGATATTGGCAACCATTAATATATTTTATGTAGATATAAATTTTTCTATTGTGAACAATTCATATAAATGGAATTATGCATATGTGGCAGGTTACTATGCATAATGTTTTAAGTTTCATCTATGATGCAGAATGTGAGCACTTCATTTTTTATGGCTGAATAATAGTCCCCTATTTAGGTAAACCATATTTTATTCATTAATCTATTAATAAACATTTGGGTGTTTCAAATTTTTGGTTATTATAAATAATGCTGCTATGAACATTCATAACAAGTTTTTGTGTGAATACATGTTTTCATTTCTCTTGGGTATAAACCTATGTTTGGAATTTCTGGGACATATGGCAAACTCTATGTTTAATATTTTGGGTTACTGACAAACTGTTTTTCAAAATGACTGAATGTTTTTACATTCCTGTCAGCAATGTATGAGGGTTCCAATTTCTTCACATCCTCATCAACATTTTCTAATTGTCCATCTTTGTGATTATACCCATCCTAGGGTGCATGAAGTTGAATGCTGTGGTTTTGATATGCATTTTCCTAATGAATAATGCTGAGCATCTTTTTGGGTGGTACTTGGACATTTGTATATTTTCCTGGGAGAATTGCCTATTCAAATATTTTGCCCATTTTAGTTGGGTTATTTGTGTTTCTATTATAGAGTTGTAAATATTCTCTATATATCCTGGATACTAGACACTTTTAAGAATATGATTTGTATACTTTTTCCCATTCTGTGAGTTATTTTTCCTTTCTTGAGTGTGTCATTTGTAGCAAAAAAATCTTTCAATTTTGAAAAATTTCAATTTATCTATTTGAGGGGGTGGATTGTGCTTTAGGTGTCATATCAAAAAAAAAACTCTAGTGATGAATCTAAGGTTACAAATATGTATTACTCTATTTTCTCTTAATTTTTTTTGTTTTAGCTCTTACATTTAGGAATATAATTCATTTTTAGTTAATTTTTGTACATGATGTGAGATAGGGGTCTAAATTCATTATTGCACTTGTGAATAGCTCATTTTCCTAGCATCACTTAAAGACATTCTTTCCCCATCGTTGAAAATCTGTTGCCCCTAAAGGTAAGGGTTGATTTCTGGACTCTCAATTCTATTTCATTGACCTATCTGTCTATCCTAATTCCAGCACTACACTGTGTTAAATCTGTATATCAATTTTTGGAGTATCGCCACCTCAACAATATGTTTTTCAGTCATGAACCTGGTGTGTCTTTTATTTATTTAGGTGTTCTTCAATTTCTGTCAATAATGGTTTTTTAGTTTTAAGTATACAAATAGTTACTTGTTTTGTTTAATTTATTTCTGAGTATTCTATTCTTTTTGATGCTATAGTAAATTAAATTATTTTCTTTTTTTCCTTCTTTAAAAAATTTATTTTTTATGTGGTAAGACCACTTAACACGAGATTTACTCTCTTAGCAAATTTTTAAGTACAATATTGTTGCTTATAGGTATAATGTTGTACAACAGATTTTTCGAGCTCGTACATCTTGCTTAACTGAAACTTTATGCCCATTGGTTAGTAACTTTTCATTTCCCCCACTCCTTAACTCCTGGCAACCACCATTCCACCCTTTGATTCTATGAATGTAAGTATTTGAGATACCTCATATAAGTGAAATCATGCAGTATTTGTCCTGCTGTGACTGGCTTATTTCACGTAGCATGATGTCTTCAAGGTTCATCCAAGTTGTTGCACATTGCAGAATTTCCTTTTTCTTAAGGCTGAATAATTTTTCATTCTATGTGTCTCTCACATTTTCTTTCTTTCTTTTTATTCTGTTAAAATTTATTTATTTACTTTTTTAATTTTAATTTTTTTATTTCAGCATATTACGGGAGTACAAATGTTTAGTGTTTAGATTAAGTATATTGCCTTTGCCCCATCCGAGTCAGAGCTTCATGCGTGTCCGCCCCCAAGACGGTGCTCACCACGTCCACTAGGTGTGAATATACGCATCCCTTCGTTCCCCCTCCCATCTGCCTGAAACCTGATGAATGTTATTACTATATGTGCACTTAAGTGTCGATCAGTTAATATCAATTTGATGGTGAGTACATGTGGTGCTTGTTTTCCATTCTTGTGATACTTCACTTAGTAGAATGGGTTCCAGCTCCATCCAGAATAATAAGAGAGGCACTAGATCACCATGGTTTTCTGTGGCTGAGTAGAATTCCATGGTATATACATATACCACATTTTATTAATCCACTCATCCACTCACATACTGATGGGCACTTGGGCTGTTTCCACATCTTTGCAATTGTGAATTGTGCTGCTATAAACATTCTAGTGCAGATGTCTTTTTTACAAAATGTATTTTTTTCCTTTGGGCAAATACATAGTAGTGAATTGATGGATCCAATGGTAGGTCTACTTTTACTTCTTCAATGTATCCCCATACTACTTTCCACAGAGGTTGCACTAGTTTGCATTCCTACCAGCAGTGTATAAGTGTTCCTTTCTCCCTGCATCCATGCCAGCATCTGTTGTTTTGGGACTTTTTGATAAAACCTAGTTCAAGATAAAATCATTTTCCTGAGGGCTGTTTATTGTGAAGCTTATCTGCATGACAAGACCACCTTGCCAATCAGGCTTCCTTTCTCCCTCCTATACTTCATCCTCAAAAAAGGAAAGAAAGAAAGAGAGAAAGAAAGAAAGAAAGAAAGAAAGAAAGAAAGAAAGAAAGAAAGAAAGAAAGAAAGAAAGAAAGAAAGAAGAAAGAAAGAAAGAAAGAAAGAAAGAAAGAAAGAAAGAAAGGAAAAGAAAGAAAGAAAGAAAGAAAGAAAGAAAGAAAGAAAGAAAGAAAGAAAGAAAGAAAGAAAGAAAGGAAGAGAAAGAAAGAAAGAGAAAGAAAGAAAGAAAGAAAGAAAGAAAGAAAGAAAGGAAAAGAAAGAAAGAAAGAGAAAGAAAGAAAGAAAGAAAGAAAGAAAGAAAGAAAGAAGGAAGAAAGAAGGAAGAAAGAAAAGAGAGAGGAAAAGAGAGAAAGAGAAGGAAGGAAAGGAAGGGAGAAAGGAAGAAAGAATGAAAAGAAAAGAAAAGAAAAGAAAAGAAAAGAAAAGAAAAGAAAAGAAAAGAAAAGAAAAGAAAAGAAAGAGAAGGAAGGAAGGAAGAAAAGGAAGGGAAAACACTTTTAATCATTTTCTAAGTTCCTTTATTTCTTAAAAGAGGGCCCCTGTAACCAATTGGGGCGAGTTTGGCAGTGCTTGTGTGACTCCGTTCATGCTTTCAGCGTAATGATTTTAGGGGATCCTGAGATTTTTATTTTTTCTTTATATATGCTATTATAGAAGAAAGTATAGAATATATATTGTTTTCATGGTACTTGAAACATTATTTTTAATAATATGTCATAATTATTAACTATAATTTGTACAATGGTTTCATAAAGGTCATGTTAAGATATTTATATATGACTCATACTTAAGTTATGACCTCTTGATTTAGAAACAGTCAGTGCCCTTTTTGAGTTTTTAATCCTAGATACTGCTGAATAATGTAACAGCCTTACAAAGTTCATTGCCTGCTGCTCAAGAGGAAGCCAGTATGCTGAGATAGCAGAGGTTACAGAAAGAGTTTAATATTACAGATGCCATGCAATGAGACCAGAGGAAGTTCTCAAATTTGTCTCCCTGAGAATTTGGGAGAAAGGGTTTTTAAAGATAGTTTGGCCATTCTATGGGCTGTCTGTTCACTCTAATGATAGTTTCCTTGGCAGTGCAGAAGCTTTTTAATTTGATTAGATCCTACTTATTTCTTTTTGTTGCTGAGGCGATTGTTTTGGGGTTCTTCTTCAAGAATTTCTTGCCTAGGTTAATGTCTGAAAGGGTCTTTCCAACATCTTCATTTAGAATTTTTAAGGTTTCATGCCTTAGGTTTAAGTCGGTTATCCATCTTGAACTGATTTTTGTGAGAAGTGAGAGATGGGGGTCGAGTTTCAGTCTTCTGCATGTAGCTATCCAATTTTCCCAGCACCATTTATTGAAAAGAGATTCTTTTCCTCAGTGTATGTTTTTGGAAAAAATATTTGCTCTCTACACATCTGATAAGAGGCTGATAACCAGAATCTATCTAGAACTCAAAAAAATCAACAAGAAAAAAATCAAACAACCCCATCAATAAATGGGCAAAGTAAATGAACAGAAACTTTTCAAAAGAAGACAGAATAATGGCCAGAAAACATACAAAAAAAAATGCTCAACATCTCTAATTATTAGGGAAATGCAAATCAAAACCACCTTGAGATATCACCTAACCTCAGTGAGACTGGCCTTTATCAAAAAATCCCAAAGTAACAAATGCTGTTGAGGATGTGGAGAGATAAGAACACTCTTACACTTCTGGTGGGACTGCAAGTTAGTGCAACCTCTGTGGAAAAGAATTTGGAGATACCTCAAAGAGCTAAAAATAGAAATACCGTTTGATCCAGCAATAGCACTATTAGGCATCTACCCAAAGGAACAAAAGTCATTGTATAATAAAGACATCTGCACTCAAATGTTTATGGCAGCACAATTCATACAGCAAGCATGTGGAAACAACCCAAGTGTCCGTCAATCCATGACTGCATTAATAAAATATGGTATACATATACAATGATGTACTACTCAATTATAAAAAACGATGGTGATCTAGCACCTCTTATATTTTCCTGGATAGAACTTGAGCCTATCCTCAGAAGTGAGGTATCACAAGAATGGAAAAATAGGCACCATATGTACTTGTACTTGCCATCAAATTGGCACTGACTGATTGACACTAAGGTGCTCACAAAGTAGTAATATTCACTGGGGGTTGAGGGCTTGGGAGTGGGTAAACTCACAACTAAAGGACATGGTGAGCATTGTAGGGGGAGAAGGGCATGCCTCAAATCATGGTTTCGATGTGGCAAAGTCATAACATGTAATTAAAATTTTTGCACCCTCATAATGTCCTGAAATAAAAAACAAGTGGGCAAAGGACATGAACAGAAACTTTTCAATAGAAGATAGACTAATGGCTAACAAACATATGAAAAAAATGCTCAATATCTCTAATCATCAGGGAAATGCAAATCAAAATAACAATGAGATATAACTTATTTCCAGTTAGAATGTTCTTTATCAAAAATTCCCAAAACAATAAATGTTGGTGTGGATGTGGAGAGACAGGAACACTCATACACTGTTGGTGAGACTGTAAACTAGTGCAACCTCTGTGGAAAGCAATATGGAGATACCTGAAAGAGATACAAGTAGATCTACCATTTGATCCAGCAATCCCATTACTTGGCATCTACTCAAAAGAACAAAAGACATTCTATAAAAAAGACATCTGGCCTCAAATGTTTATAGCAGCACAATTCACAATTGCAAAGATGTGGAAACAATCCAAGTTCCACTCATCAATACATGAGTGGATCAATAAAATGTAGTATACGTATACCATAGAGTTCTACTCAGCCACAAAAAACAATGGTAATCTAGCACCTCTTGTATTATCCTGATAGAGCTAGAACCCATTTTACTAAGTGAAGTATCCCAAGAATGGAAAAACAAGCACCACATGTACTAACCATCAAATTGTTCTCAACTGATCAACATCTAAGTGCACATATAGTAATATCATTCATTGGGTGTCAAGCAGATGGGAGGGGGTAGAAGGGGATGGGTATATACACATCTAATGTGCGCGGTGTGCACCATCTGGGGGATGGACACACTTGAAGCTCTTACTCAGATGGGGCAAGGGCAATATACATAATGTAAACATTTGTACCCTCATAAGATGCTGAAATAAAAAAAAAGTTAAAAAAATTAAAAAAAATTAAAAAAATAAAAACAAATTTCTTAACTGATTTTTACAAAGCTACAAATCAAATTCAATGAAGGGAGAACAGCCTTTTCAATAAATAGTGCTAAAGCAATTAGACATCCATAAGTAAAAAACAATGGACCTTGACATAAACCTCACTCCTTATAGAATTAACTCACAATGAATCATAGACTTAAAATGTAAAACGTAAAACTATCAAACATTTAGAAAAAAGACACAGGAGAAAAATCTTTAAAATTTGGGACTAGGCAAAGGATTCTTAGATGTGACAACAAAATTATCATACATAAAAGGGAAAATTGGAGACTGGATGACATCAAAAGTAACAATTTTAGCATGTGAAAGCCCATGTGAAAAGGATGAAAAAATAAGCTACAGACTAGAAGAAAATATTTGCAACGCACATACCCAACAAAGAAGTGATTGGTATCTAGAATACATGAAGAACTCTTAAAGCTAAACAATAAAATTAAAAATAATCCAAATTAGAAAATGGACAATAGATATAAATAGACATTTCACCAAACAGGAGATATATGTGTGTGTGTGTGTATATATATACACACACACACACACACACACATATATATCATATATATGTATATATACACACACATATATACACAAATATACACATACACATACATATACACAGTGAATAAATATGCAAAAAGATATTCAACATAAGCAGCTGTGATGGTTAATTTTATCTGTCAATTTGAGTGGGCCATTAGCATCCAATGTACATTGCTGTTTCTCTCATAGCCAGAATTCATGGGTTCAGTATCAAGGGATAGAAATGGGACTGGTACCACCTACTATTACTCCTAGTGACCCACTAGCAAAACTTTTGCTTCCTGTTCTAGTAATCTTCTGCTCTACTGGCCTAGAAGTCTTAGTTCCAAAGGGAAGAATGCTTTACACAACAGTGACTCCACTGAACTGAAAGTTAAGACTGCTACCCAGCCACTTTAAGCATTCAATGCCTCTGAATCAATAGACAAAGAGAGTTACCATATTGACTGATCCTGAGGAAATGAGACTGCTACTCCACAATGGAGATAAGAAAGAGTATGTCTGGAATACAGGAATTATCTTAGGGTGGTCTCTTATTATTACTATGCCCTGTGATTAAGGTTGCTCTAAAACTACAACAATCCAATCCAGGCAGGACTACTAATGGCCCAGACAGTTCAAGAATGAAGGTTTGGGTCATTTTACCTTACTTTAACCATTCTTGGTAGTGAATAAAGGGAGTTATTAAATACCAACTATAACCTCATAACCATTTATAGAACTAAGGACTACAACTGTTATGATTCTTCCTCCTTATTTTGTTATGTTGTTTGTGTGTATGTGTATAAAGTAAATTTCTTTGATTTTCTTTATCATGTAATATTAAGATGTACTGACTTATTATATCATTTAATGTTAATTAAATATTTTGATAATATTATTTGATGTTAATTTTACATTATACTATTTAAGTTATAGGCTATCGATATCACTCAGCGACTTTCTCTTCTCTTCTGGGAAAGGGGTTAATGTATTTCACTTGTAAGCAAAATAGCTGTATGTTAGGTGGAAATATGACTTTGCTATTTTCTTTATTTGGAGATTAAGTATGGCTTAAGGAAAAGCATATAGGTGCCAAGTTGATAAGGGATGAACTTGTGATGGTTTTTTGGGTCAACTACACTGTCCCACAGGATGTCCCAATATTTGGTTAAACATTTTTCTGGGTATGACTGTGAGGGTGTTTCTAGATGAAACTAATATATGAATCAGTAGACTGAGTAAAGTAGATTGCCCTCCCCAATGACTCAGGTGGGCCTCATTCAATCTCTTGGAGGGCTGAATAGGATGAAAGATAGGTTAAGAGAGGAGTCACTATATTTGCTTGTTTTCAAACTGAGATATCTGTCTTCTCCTGCATTTGGGCTGGAACTTACACCACCAAAAGCTCTCCTAGGTCTTCAGCTTGCAGATGGCAGATCATGGGAATTCTCGGCCTCTACAATCACATGACCCAAATCTTTATATCTATCTGCCTATCCATATATCCTATTGCTTCTGTTTCTCTCAAGAACCTTGACTAATACAGTAGCCTTCAAGGAAATGCAAATTAAAATCTCAACGAGATATTACACTATACACCCATGAGAAAAGTTAAAATAAAAAATCTTGACAACGTCAAATGTTGCCAAGGATTTGGAGAAACTCTATCACTCATGCATTGCTAGTGGGAACATAAAATGCTACTATCATTCTGGAAAACAATTTGGAAGTTTCTTAAAACATTAAACATTCAATTACCATATGATACATAATTGTACTCTTGGGCATTTATCCCAGAAAAACGAAAGCTTATGTTCACAAAAAAACTGTATATGAATGTTCATAGCAGCTTTATTTATAATAGCCAAAAATTGGAATCATCCCAGATATCCTTCAATTGTTGAATGGTCAAATAAACTGTGGTATATCTGTATCATGGAATACTATTCATCAATAAAAAGGAATGAATATTGACACGTGCAAAAACTTGGATGAATGTCCAGAGAATTATGCAAAAGAAAGTTATATACTGTATAATTCCATTTATAGAACATTATTGAAAGGAAAAAAATTATAGAAATGGAATATAGATTAGTGATTGACAAGACTAGAGGAGAGAGATTAAGCAGGAGGGAAGTAGATGTGGTTATAAAAGGGCAACATGACTAATCCTTGTGGACATGAAACTTTTATATTGACGGTGGTGGTAGATACACAAGTAATAAACTGTATAGAACTTAGTATACACACAAATGCACACAAAAAATGAGTACAAGTAAAACGGAAGACATGTGACATGACCAAAAGCAATTTTCTGAGTCTTAAACTTACACCAAACGTCTCCCAGTTTACCACTCCAGCATCTCTGTCTGCTATTGCTTAAGCATCATGCCCACCTCTGCTATCAGTATTTCTTATCCTTAGAGGCACAGCCTAAAGTAATCACCTTTTTCATGAAATCTTTCTCCATCACTTCAGCCAAAACTGAACTCTCCTGCTTCAACTCTGGACCTTATAGTATATCTTGTCTTAGTTACTTGTGTGCATCTCTGATCTAAGATTATAAACACTGTAAGGGTAAGGATTAATGTCTAACCTATCACACACTGACCTAGCTCAGTAACTTGGAAGCAAAAGGCACTCAGGTATTTGTTTAATTAATCTAGTCCCACCCCTCCCAAAATATACAACTATATTTCCTATTCCTCCAAGGCATAAATTCTTCACTTGAAATCAGACAGGACTCCTTCTCTGTCCTATATAGATATCTTCTTACCTGGAATGTTCCCTCTCTCAAATTATAACTAACTCTTCGAAGTTAATCTCAAAGGTCATTCATTCCTTAAAGTCTTTCCTTGTTTCTCTTAATCAGTTTCATCTCTCCCTCCTGTAATTCCCATTACACTTTGTATTTCCCTTAAATCGTTTAGTCTATATCCTGTACTATAATCATATTCTGTCACCCACTACTTTCCCAATCAAAGAGAAAATTCCTTGGCAGTAACAACTGCCCTGAACACTTTGGAAAATTCTTTGCACATATTTGGTTTTCAAGTATTTGCTGAATCAAATAAATCCTATTTCTAGAAAGTTAATTAATATTGATTATCATTTAATCTTCTAATACCATTGAGAACATAAATTCCATAGAGTAAGTGTCATAGGGAATGTTGATCAAATCTGTAATTCTCTTCTAATAATTTACTAGATATCATTTCTGATTTTCCCCTGTCTCTAAATCTTGCCTTCTTAGTTTCTTATATTGTTTCTTCTACCCTGATACACACTTGTTAAAATACTGATGGTTCCTTCAAATTTTATCCAAAGCTCTCTTCTCCATCCTCACACTGTCCCTAAATGACCTTACCTAACCACAAATTAATTACTGCCAAATCTTTCTCTCTACCTTTATCCTTCGTCTTAGCTCCAGGCCTACATTTTCAACTACCTAATGGACAACCATCCCTTTCTACCTGAATGTACCACAGATGGAGATTTCCTAAATCAAGTCCATTAGCCTTCTATCACAAGTTTTCTATAGTTTTCCCTTTCCTCAACTTTGTGACTAAAAGATTATTTTTATTCTTTTTTTATGCCCCATACCCAACCAAACTGTGTTATTAATTTTACCTCCAAGATCTTGCTTAAATCAATCCAGTTATCTCAATTTCTATTGCTAGCATCCTCATATTCATCATTTTGCTGTCTATATCTATATTTCCCCTGATTTCCCCACCTGCCTTCTCCACTTGCCTCCTCCAACTTATCCTGTATTATACCACCTGAGTTACCTTTTCAAAATAAAATTCTAATCATATAATTTTCCTATTCAAAAACATCAAATGGTTCTTCTATACCTATAGGATAAAATCTAAACTCATTTATTGTGTAGAGCAGGGGTTGGCAAACTAAGGTCCATGGGGAAAATGTAATCCACCACCTCTTTTTACAAATACAGTTTTATTGGAAAACAGTCATGTTCATTCATTTACATATTATCTATGGCTGGTTTCACACTAACAAGAGTTGAGTAGTTGCAACAGAGACCAAATGGCCCAGAAGACCAAACACATTTACTATCTGGCCCTTGACATGAAAAGTTTGCAGACTCCTGGCATGCAGGGTACAGAATAATTGGACCCCTACCTCCCTTTCCAGTTTCAACTCCCACTACAAACTCTAGGCTCTTATTATATTAAACAGGCTGCTCTCTTCTTAATAAAACCATTACTCAATTTTCAAGTGGCTATACTTGATTCAGTAGGGGCTCAAAGTATATTGAATAAAATAATAGCTTTTACTAATTCCCACCATATTCTCTCATGTTGTATTTAAAACACACACAACAAAGTGAAGGCTATGACTCTAAACATAAATCAGATGCTGGAAACTGCTTGGGAAAGTGACACCAAATATGTGTACTACAGATATCTCAGAGCTCCTAAAGTAGTTGACAAGAGGTTCTACTATGGCAACTAGGAAATACATATTATTTACTGCTGAGCTAATTTTGTGGGAAGAGCACTGGATTTGGAGTCAAAGGACTTAGGTCTGAAATTTAAGTTTGCATATTAAAGTAGAGCCCCACTATAGCTGCATGTGAACTACACAAGCTTTTTATGAAGATAACTCAAACACTGAATTTTTAATCTGAGTCATTATTATCATTACCCATATTATTAACAGCATGTGTGATTCAGTATCATAATTACAAATTACATTTGCATAACATTTTAAAGCTTATAAAGTAATTCCACAGACATCTAATTTGAGTTCACAGTAATCCTATGAGATTGGAAGGCGAGTATTTTCTTCACTTAGTAAATGAGTAAATTAAGGTGCAAAGAAAGTAAGTGTCTTGCCTAACATCATAGAGCCAATAAATGGCAGGACCTAGGCTCAATCCAGGTCTTCTGATTCTAGTTTATTGTCCTCCCATTTTCCAATGCTATTTAATGAAATGTTAGAAAATACAATCTGCTATGAGTCTGAAATAGGAAATAACGTCAACAGAAAAAAAATTCTACATTATATCCCTCAACCTTACCTCTACTGCAAGATACTTAACACAATCAGCAGAGACTCTTGTTTCTACTAATTTGGGTTCTACTGAAAAGCTCATCAAGATCCAAAGAGTATTCCAAGATGGCCACATCAGTTTTTAGACCACTAGACAACTAGTAAATTCTCTATTTACACTAGAAAAAAAATATGTCTGTATTAAAACTATTTCACACAGGCAGAGAACTTTGGTGTTAAAAGAAATGTTTCTATTAATCCACTCAAGAATTGATGGGCACTTGGATTGTTTCCACATCCTTGAAATAGTGAATTGTGCTGTCATAAACATTTGGGTGCACGTGTATTAATAAAATTTGGTATATGTATACAACGAAATATTACTCAATTATAAGAAATGACGGTGATCTAGCACTGGCTAGATCTTATATTTTCCTGGCTAGAACTTGAGCCCATCCTCCTAAGTAAGGTATCACAAGAATGGAAGAATAGACTCCAATGGTACTCACCATCAAACTGGCACTAACTGATCAACAGTATGGTGCTCACACGGTAGTAATATTCTCCAGAGACTGAGGGGTTGGGAATGGGTAAATTCACAACTAATGGACGTGGTGAGCATTGTAGGGGGAAAAGGCACGCCTCAAATCACGGTTTGGCTGTGGCAAAGTCATAACATGTAACCAAAATGTTTGTACCCCCATAGTATCCTGAAATAAATAAAAAAAAAGTTTCTAGGCCAAAATAAAGGATTTTCAACTCAAAAAACTAAGAACATCAATAAAAATTCTTAAATAAAATTAATAACAAATTGTTATATGCTGACCATGTGCTTTTCAAAAGATTTATAAGACTATATGTTGAAAGAGTCAAGATCTATCTGGAAATGAAAGGGTAAATATCAGTTACGATTGAAAAAAGAAAAAAAGCAGCCCTGCAATTAATCAAGCTTGGGAGGACAGACACAGATAAAACCAGCTGCAACGTTAACAGGAAACATTGCCTTACCCAAGGTCATGCAGCACTTGTAAAATATCATAACGACCCCTCTTGAGTGATAACTGCTTTCTTAACCAATGATGCCCCCAGACTCACTTTGCTATTTTCATTTATTACCAGAGGGAGATACCAAATTCCTAAACCACCCTTGCTTCGTGACAGCACACAACCCCTAGTTAATCCCTGCTCTTCCCAATTTGCCTCAGAAACAGCCACCAATCCAGAACTGATCCTGGCTTCCTTTAGACCCTCCTCAGAATTCTTTAATGTAAACCAAACCTTACGAAAGACACTTCCCTCATTTTTCTTACTCAGAGGTCTTCCATGGTTCCTTGGCAGTTTACTCCCTCACTATGAGTCAATAAATCTGATTTTGTCAGACTACAGGTGAATTCTTGGTGGTCTTTGGTTGATTATGCTTTAACAAGGAAATTTATTTTGAATTGTCCTACATATTCAGCAGTTTAGCACTGACAAAAGCCCCTTTTAGAGACTCCCCCTCAAAAAGCTACTGAACTTAAACCAGAAATCACTGACCACAAGAGACTTTAACTGCCAAGAAACATAACTCACTGAATTCTGCTTGTATCACAAGAAATATTATGATTAATAATGCTAGGAGATACAGAACTTAACCAAAGCCAGGCAACTTTCATATCTGCCGGGAAAGAAAGTTTATCATCAACTTGGTAACAAGCTCTAGATAAAACTAGAAGTGTACAAATTAGTGATATTATCTGATTTTTAATATAAATGAGTCACATAATTCTTGAGCAATTTTATCTGTCACCTATAATCTAATAATAGAGTATATACAGTGTTCATAAAACCTTCTATAATGTTCTAATTTTTAATTTTTTAATTTTAATATAAATTATATAAAAATGGAATGTGTCCAATTTTTTTGTAAATGGTATTAAAAGACAAACCAAATTAATTGTTTTAGCCATATGTCAAGCTATGTTTCATGTGTCACATGATAAAGAAGCTATGTTTCATGTGTCACATGATAAAAAATGACTGTATTGTGTTTTAAACTTTAAATAACCCAGAAAGTTTAAAAGTACTGTGCTTCCAATAAGGCTTTGGAAAATACAAAATCTAGCTATGATAAAGAATAATCTCAAACCAACTTTGAAGGCTAGTCTTATGAGGAGAATGAAGGACAAAAAACATTCCTACCAAAATAATATTCTATTAGGATGTCTATAGGATCAAGAAGAAATGTTTTTAAAATCCTGTAAGCTAACTTCAAAACAATAGAGCAAAGTTTTAACTTCTAAGAAATAGTTGCTGCACACCTACCTCAATTACAAGTCAGGAATGTGGGGATATGGTGGGGCATGAAGCAGGAAGGGTTGCTTTCAGCAAAAACTTAAGACAGAATCAAAAACAGTACCAGGCTCAGCTAACAACTGTTGATCAAAAACAGTCTTAAAGCTTTATATATACAGGGCAGAGAGAACTACTGTTCATATATCAGGCTTTTTGCACCATATGCACCATCATCAATATCCTCATCTTCAAATACAAAGAGTTTTTCAGAAAATAAGCTACACTTAAGCAAGGCTGAAATAATCTTGAATTAGCATTTTCTCGTTTACAAAACAAGTCAGTCAACATTAGTTTTATTCTATTCAGCTTTAAGAAACAATGGTGATATAGCACCTCTTATATTCTCCTGGATGGAGCTGGAACACATTCTACTAAGTGAAGTATCCCAAGAATGGAAAAACAAACACCTCATGTACTCACAAACAATTGATGGTATTTTGGTCAAAATTGAGAAGTTAAAATATTTGTGAAATGACAAACCCCAACTACAACTAAATGTGTTAAAGTAGCAGTCCCCAACTTTTTGGCACCAGGGACCAGTTTCATGGAACTGAATTTTTCCATGGATACAGGGGGAGGAAGGCTGCAGGGGAGGCGGAGCTCAGGCAGTCAGGTGGCCCAGTTCTTAACAGGCCACAGACCAGTACCACTCCACAGCTCGGGGGTTAGAGACCACGGTATTAAATCGACCTGCAGTAATCTTTTATCCTCCTTAAGCAGAGCATAATTGCTGTAGTGCTAAGAAATAATGTTGTAATAATGGTATGCAGCCTACTGTAAATGCTCATTCAAATTAATATTTATTTAGTGATCATTTACTTAGCACTTATTGTGTCTTTAATTATACTGACTTAAATACAGTATATTATATTTCTATATTTTTATTTTTCAAATATAATTGTCCCTCCTACTGAACTTGGTAGGTGAGGCAGTCCAGATCTGTGTTCTACTAACGTATCTTAAGCATCTACGACGTGTAGGGGAGGAGAAAGATGCATATGGAGTTCTAGATCCTCACAAGATGGTGAACCAATGCTCATCACCACCATTCCTCTTTAGACTGAGCTCAAAAATGTCATGGTAAAAAGAAATGATGGATCAGGACATAAAGACTCTCAGAAACCCCAGGTGAGACAAAATGGGCTGGATCCCAGAGTTGGAGCAGAAAACACCAGGTGCCATGGGGGGTGGGGGGGAGGGGGAGCAGGGACTAGCTGCTGAGAGTTTCCCTGTGATGGCCTGTTCTCCATCTCGTGTGCCCTGGCTGGATCATCAACAGTCAGGGTCTGCAACACTTGTCGGAGGCTGTGGTACCCATCAGGACAGCCACAGAGCCAGCTGTCATGGAGAATAACAGCAGGCCGGGCAGATCAGCTTCCTCCTGACAATTCCTCCCCAGCCCCACCCAGGCCACCCCTCAGGCCAGGAGATGACAGCCCAGGGGGGCAGCTTTACGGAAAGGGCAGCGCTAGGCTGAGGTTCAGGGAGGTCCCCCAAGAGACAGGATAATGAGAGTTGGGGACACAATAGATGGACCTCACCTCACATCAGAGCTCTCCAGGCTGGGGAAACTGTCCACACACTCACTCCTTAAATATACTTGGAAAAGCAAAAGCTAAGACATGAAAAAAACTTTGTTCCCCGCCCAGGTACAAACAACTAGCTAAGAGCAACATGTCAGCTTCCTGGGCAATTAGGAAGACAGCTGATGAGTCCATAAGCACTTCTCCTGAATTTATCTATTGTTGCCTTGTATATCTTGACAGTAAAATGATTGGTGCATGTATATGGAGGGAAAAATAATGACCCCAATAGATCTGCAGTTGAAACAGATCCCTGTTATGAAAGGAAAATTAACAAGAGGAAAAAAAGCAGAAGTTTATTAACCTGTGTATTTCATATATTCATGGGAGACACCCAGAGAATGACTAGTTCTCATAGAGGCGGCTTTGTTCTTTTTGTTTGTTTGTTTATTTTGAGACAGAGTCTAGCTCTGTCACCCAGGCTGGAGTGCAGTGGTGCAATCATAGCTCACCACAGCCTACAACTCCTAGGCTCAAGCCATCCTCCTGCCTCAGCCTCCCAAGTAACTGGGATTTCAGGTGTGAGCCACTGTGCCCAGTTAAAAGCATCTTGCTTTGGCCACTTGTTTGAACTTCACTCCCTTGTAGAGAGTCCCATGTACATGTAAAACTAATAAAACTTTAATACTTTTCTCCTATTAATTTGCCTTGTGTTGGTTTGGTTCCTAGACCCAGCTAAAGAGCACACATAAGAACTAAGGGAGTGTGGAGGTGATATCTCCGTCCCCTACAATAACATCTTCAACAAAGAACAGTAAATTTTTAGAGACGTGTCAAGACCGGAGAAAAAGACTTTAAGTCTCTATGGGCAACAACTTGGGAAAAGGCAAATAAATGGTAGATAAAAGTTAGTAAAGCTTGCTAATGTAGATTCCAGGCCAATAAGGATCCAAAGTTGTCTTTAGTGGTTAAACTTTGTTCTCCCTTGCAGAGGAGTGGGGGCAGGATGCCTTTGGTCTTTATAAATCTATGCCCTGCTTTCAGGCAAATAGAGGGAGGACAGAGAATTTTCTTCCACTATCCTTCATATTTTGGGGGGGTCACATTCTAGGCTCCCACATATAGTTGTTATAACTTCTTGATTTAATAATGTTCCTTTTTCCATGTGTTAGTGTAGGAGAATGGCCCATTTCATGCAAGAGTGATACCATCTTGAAACAAAACCACCATGATGACCGATGTTTGACTCCTGCATACCGTGATGTTCTTTAAACAATGTCTGTAGCATAGGTAACCCCTCATAAAGATGCTTCTCTAACCTCCCTAGAGGTCATGAGTTTTGGCAAGGCAAGCCTGAGATGTGACCAGCTGCACTTGTCTTTACCCTAAAAGCTTGTTATATAAAGGACGCTTTCTGGAAGGTAGGTCAAGAGATCCACGGTTTTGTGGCCACTGAGACATGGCTTCTGTTTGTAAGTCCCTGTTAAATATTTCTTTTTGAGAAACTGGATTTGTCAGCCTCTTTGTTTGGCCTCTTAGCTCCCTTGGCCTTTGGGGATAGATTTGCATAGACCTGCTCACCACTGAACAGTTACAGTGTTCCTCTACCCACTTAGGTTCAGCACTTGGTGGGCCTGCAAATTAGCTGATAAAAATATAATTAGCAAGAGAAAAACCAGATTTAATTTCATATGTATGCGTAGGAGTTCACAAAGAGTTCTAACTCAAGGAGGCAATTAGAACTGGGACGTAATAGGAAATGAGGAAGCAGAGAGGGGCACTTTTGAGGGAAAAATAAATGGGCCTTTAGGAGAATAGATGGGAGATAAGGCAATTTTGTGACAATGTCTGTTAAGAGTCAATCTTTCCTGGTTGTAAAATTCCCAGAGAGAGGATTTATGAGAGGATCTGCTTTTAGACAGATAGCTGGACTTCAGACAAAGCCTCTTCCTGCAGCTGTTGGTTCTAAAATGTCTCTAGCTCAAAATAATTCATACATTACCGTGGCCTGTTCTGGGCCCCTTCACACGTAAGATGTTCCTCTTTGACCCTTGAGGTGTTTGTTGTCTTGGATTTTGTCTCACATAATCTAAAATTGCTAGCTCTATTTCTTTTGGGTTCATATCTTCCGGGTATATCTTTTTCCATTTATTTCTTTCTACCTTTCTATATTCTTTTTTCTCCACAATTTTTTTCTTTTTGATAAATGAATTAAGCCTTTTAATGTATTGTAATTACTATCGCATAGGGACTTTTTCTGTGATTGTGTTTCATATTTTCTATTGCCTATACTTTCTTTTTGTTTCTTTTTTCTTTTATACCTTTCACTAGACAGTTCACATTTTAACTTGTTTTGAAATTTACACATCCTTTGCTAATCAGTGAGCACCCCTTCTCTACTAAGATATATTTTTGTTTGTTAACTTATTTTTATCATTTTTATTTTTGTAAGAGATATTACAGTAGAAAAGAACAAGTGGGAGCCCCTCTGATGGCCTCTTCCTTCTAAAGTATCAACCCAAAACAATAGCACATCCCTCAGGGAATCACAGAGATCAGTGCCACCATCAAAGACTTGGAAAATGCCGGGGTTGGAGGATGACTCCAATGACACCCCACTTAACCCACTTGTCTGGCCTGTGAAGAAGATGCATGGGTCTTGGGGAATGGTGGTCATTTATCATGAATGTAATCATCTGTGGGGCGACTCCTAGTTAGGGCATTTTTACAAATGTGGTCTCTTTCTTGCAGCAAATTAACTCAGCTCCTGGCACAGGATGCAGGAAGTATATGTCAGGACTTTCATACTAAGTGATAAATTTTGTAAAAGAACAGAACAACTCAGCAGAGGTAGGACCACTAAAGACTCAGACCCTCCAGGAATGAAGGTTTGAAAAGCCTAACTAAGGAAAAAAATCATCCAGCTATATAAAGAATTTCAACCAGCTAAGGTGCTGGCTAAGAGCAAAGGGAACATGAAAAGGTGAAGGAAAGTATAAATATTAACTAGCCTTGTGACAATTTGCAGAAAGAAGGACTAGACTACCCAGTATGTACTAGCTGTATGGCTTGGGAGGAGATTACTTGTCATCTTTGAGCATCAGTTATCTGGTCTATAGGATGTGAGCTGAGGATAATCATATCTACTGTGCAAGGTTGTTTTCAGGATTATAATCAATATACATACATTTGGCACTCAGTAGCATCCAGGACATCATGGTCATTCTTTAGAGAGGCAGTAAGATGTGGTATAGGGGAGTTAAGAGCAAAGACTTTGGGGTCAGAGTAAAAGGTTGGAATCTTGGGCATGTTGATTAAGTTCTCAAAGTCTTAAATTTCCTCTTCTGCAAAATGGACTATACTTATTTAATGCTGTTCTTAGAAACATTCAATTAGCCATCAATATATGAGTGGATTAATAAAATGTGGTATATGTATACCATGGAGTCCTATGGTGATCTAGCACCTCTTGTAGTATCCTGGATAGAGCTGAAGCCCATTCTACTAAGTGAAGTATTACAATAATGGAAAAATAAGTACTACGTGTACTCATCATCAAATTGGCATTAAGTGATCAACACTTATGTGCACATTTAGTAGTAACATTCATTAGGTGTCAGGCAGGTGGAAGTGGAGAGGAGGGGATGGGTATATTCACACCTAATGGGTGCAATGCACACCATCTGGGAGATGGACATGCTTGAAGCTCTGACTCAGGTGGGGCAAAGGCAATATACGTAACCTAAACGTTTGTACCCCCGTAATATGCTGAAATAAGAAATAATAAAAATTAAAAATAAATAAAAGAAACATTCAATTAGGCAGAATATGGTACTTGAAAGTACTCAAAAATAGTAGCAGTTATTTTTTACAAGGTAGTGTCCAGGTTTCTCAAATCAAGTAGGGAAACACACATAAGCAGATGTATTCAATGTAATGCCATAGTGGGAGAAATATATAGGTGACCAGGGGGCAATGAGAACAAGTAGAGCTCTTGGAGATAGTGGAGAGTATTTAGTCCGATCTGGTGATACTGTTAACAGGACCACATCCAGAAAGGTAAAAGTAAATTTGCTCATGGACCCAGACATAATTAAGGAGAGAGTTGGGACTGGGATCCAGAACTTCTAACCCTTGCACCAATTGTTTTTAGTGGCAAAATATTATATTTATATGAGATATAAAATAAATACAAATTATTCAGTTTTCCTTTGTATAATTCTTGTGCAAAAGATAAGACAATGGCCATCACATAATTATGTCTTTTGGGGAATAATAGCTAAAATATGTGAGTCTCTCATTTGGAACCTCTTATCTCCCATTCAAGCCCATATTTTAAACATAATAATTTAATATCAATCCATTTGGAAAATTAAACTGGAGCTGAGGTTGAGAGAAGAGAGAAAGAGTTTTCTAATTAGTTAAACAATATTTATTGCTTTAATGGGGCAACTGTAATGCCATACATAGGCAGATACAATCTTTCTTTCACTTTTCTATGGAAGGAAGAAAAAAGAAATCTCAATGAAAGGGAATGAGAACCTCTGAGAATTGCCTTAAAACCAAGCCTTGAGGAGGGGCTGGACAAAAGTGGCAAGAATTTTAATATTTAGCAATCAAAAAGTGACAAGAAAATGTTAGGAATTTTGTCCCATGAATTGGGTAGAATTCTCAAAGCCCTGAACCTATGCATAGCATGAGAGAGTTTGAGGCATGAAGTATTGAGATTTAGAGAAAAGTTGAAGAAGTATTTTTCCAATGAAGAATGAACAGAGAACCGGTATTTGTGAAATAGGGATGAGAATTTTAATTGTATCTAAGTATTTATAGTTCTCTGATTCTTATTTAATCATATTTTTCAATCATAGTGACCAATAATAATGCTCATGATTAAAGCATTATGATTTGCTTAGAAGCACATCCCAGAAAAAAGGCAGAGCTTTCACTGAATCTTAGCCCTACCATGGCCAGTGGCGACTCCTCGTGTGGACCATGGACCAAGGCACAATCAATTCTGGCATATTCTCATTTACACCACAGAGGTATTTCCATCACTGAGCTGGTAGATTCTAGCAAACGAATGGTAATAGAAATTGTCACAACCATTCAAGATAATGCACAAGCAAAAAGAACATCATGCCCTCGAATGTTTGACTGATGTACACCAGACACTGTACAAACAAACATAGTCCCACATTGTCACCTCCAGCTAGATCAAGAGCTCTCTCACTGCAAGCAGGCTTCGCTTTCAGTGGACACAGTTTGTGTCCCACATCCTGATCAGCCGCTTCGCATAGGGCAGGCAGTATCACAAGGAGTACTAAGAGACAAAAATCATGATCAGAAAAACAGCCATGTCCTGGGGACAATGAGTCAATAGTAAAGACTTTTTCGGTGGCAGATAGAACATTTATTTGCTCTAAACCAAAATCTAAACCTCTGTCTGGAATGACAAAATTCGAGGGAGTTTGAATAAGAGCATTTGTAGTATCTCTTTCTTGATAACTACGACTGATTTTTAAAAAGCTCTCCCTAAATACACCCCTCTCTCGAATAATAGAGAATAAAATTGTTCTCCAGTTTTTGATAAAGGACCATCGAGAGTAAGGATTAAAGATCTCACTTTAGAGACAAAGTAAAAGAAACAAGAAATACTGCGTGTTCTAGTTTCTACGATCAGAAAAATAGGTTGCCAATTTGAAGCACTTTTCATTCTATTTTAATCAGAAAGTATAACTGAACAACAGTTAAGAAACATGCTAGTTTTTTTAATACCCAGAAATTCCAGTTTTTAAGCCATATTTTAGTTTATTCACAAATATTATGTTCCTTAGAAAAACAGAGAAATTTCTTAAAGAGTCAGCATAAATAAAGTACATGGTGTAACTTCCCCTCAACTAAACCACAAAACATTGCACCATAAACAGTTACATCCTTATAAAGGGGCAACTGAAAATGTCACATTCAAAGTTGGGACTAAGAAAAAAGGGTAATTTTTTAAAATATAGCTTTATGCATTTTCTGACATGGAATATCTCTTTCTGCATCTCATAAAAATACTAACTACCATTTATTGAGTGCTTACTATGTGCAAGATGCTGTACTGCATTATGTGGATAATCTCATTTATTCATCACGAAATCCTATGAAAAAAATTTTTATTATCCCCTTCTTATGAGTGAGAAAAATAAGGCTTAGAGAATCAGTTGAGTGGCTAATAAAGGAATAAGCCAAAATGCAAAACTGTATCTATCTGACTCCAGAATTAATGTTCCTATTTATTTTATTCTTTAGTAAATCATCTTTCCTCATAACGGTAAGTATTTCCAAAAGAAGAGACCTGAAAGAGTTTGCTCTTTTCTCTACATATTCTTCCATTTATTTTAACTATTGCTTTAAAAACACTTCTCCCAAATGAGTATCTTAGAATCAGGACATTTCCTACCTGTAAGACTTTGCAGACTGGTGCAGTCTGACACGTCCCACCCATTCTATTCCTGAGTGTATCCTTAACTTCCAACTGGTGGTTTCCATTTTGCATACCACACTCTTGACTCATAACAGGTAGTTGTATATGTTTAAGTAGGCATTAAATTTCTTTTCAGTTATTTTGTAAATCCTGGAAATAAGTACATTTAAATGATCTCTAAAGTCTAAACTGTACACGTCTATGATTCTATACGTAGGACTAAACTCCATTATATTATCCCCCACATAGCTGCTTCCCAATTTCCCTAAATCTGTCAATGGGTTTTGTGCAGAGATATGAAGAAAATGAGGAAATGAGTTGCACAGACGTCTAGGGAAAAGTGCGTCAAGCAGAGAAAACAGAAGCATGTTCTAGAAACCCAAGGAAGGCCTTACAGAGGGAGCAGAGAAAGCAAGAGAAGGAGGACAGAGCAGGGCTGGCTGTACAGACGTGCGGTCACAGAGGTCCCTGTGCTTGGAAGGGCACATTTTGTTTAATGCTCTGCCATCTGCACTTTGAAATTCTTAATAATATGTTTAACAAGGGGTCTGCATTTCATTTGGCACTGGGCAATGCAAGTTATATAGCCTATCCTGGCTCAGAGCAGCGGCAAGAAGTCAATTGCTGTAGACTTTTAGCCACTGGCCATCAGAAGGCCTGTTACTTCAGCTCTGAATGAAATGAGAAGTCATTGAAGGGTTTCGAACAGCAGAATGACAAGATCTGACTGTGTCTTCTTTTCAATCATTCTGGCTCCTGTTGTTAGAATAGATTTAAGAGGACAAAGATGAAGACAGGGAGACCAGACTCAATCTGGTCAGGAGACGACAGTGATTTGGTCCATGCTGGTGCAGCAGAGGTGAGAGAAATGGCATATTTCGAAGGTCAAGCCAAAAACATCTGCTGATGGATATGCAGTGGGGTGTGAGAGAAAGAGAGAAGTCAAAGATGATCACAAGCTTTGTGCCTGAGCATTTGGAGAAAGAGAGGAAGACGGTAGGAGGAGCAGGCTTGGGGTTATGAAGATGAGGAGTTTGGTTTTGATTTGAATCCGAGATGTTTACAGACACTCAAGTGGAGACGTTGAGTTGGGAGGCAGATTTGCAAGTCTGGGGTTCCAGAGAAATGTTCAGGCTAGAGATATAAGTATTTAGAGGTGGGGGAGATGAGGGAACAGCAAAGGAGAGAGAGGAGCAGCCAGTCTAACAGAAGACAATCAAGAGATCAAGAAGAAATGGTATCCTAAGATTAAGAGAAGAAAGAAGAAGGGAGTTTTTTATATGTCAATTGGCCTATGCCAATATTGCTGAGAAGACAAGTAAAATGCAGCTGGGGATTGCTTGACCATTGGATTTGGCAAGATGGGAACTTTGTAAAGTGTTGTTTCACTGTAGTATTGGGGTCCTTCTCCTTATCATTTGATTATGAAACTTCAAGTACATCAATTCTTTATCTACCCTCGTGTCAATATTTAGCTATTAATCTAGGTAATTCTCTTGCCATATCAGTCTTCTTTGCAAAAATGTTTTATTTGATCATATGCAGCCTTTACCAACACTACAACCTAGTGTAGGCTCTTGTTAGCCCAGGACTGGATTGCTGAGTACCCTCCCAAGCTGTTTCCTGGTTTGCTGTCACCAGCAATCCATCCTGCTTAGTCATCCTGGAACCAAGCTTTGCTCAGGGATTTCCCAGGTTCTTTGGCTCTTATCAGAAACATTCTAATAAGAGGCTTCTGTCATCCACTTCTCCACTTGAGTGTACAAACATGCCATCCTGATATACAGCATAACCCTACATACTTGTCAACAGCAGAGGTCTACCTGAACGATACAGGAAAAGAACCCACGATTAGAACCACCACTCAGAGTGATTCCAAGAGTTTCCTTCTATTCATCACAATTTGATAGACTGATTCAGTCTCTCTTTTTTTTTTTTTTTTTGAGACAGAGTCTCACTCTCTTGCCCGGGCTAGAGTGCCATGGCATCGACCTAGCTCACAGCAACCTCAAACTCCTGGGCTCAAGCGATCCTTCTGCCTCAGCCTCCCAAGTAGCTGGGACTACAGGTATGTGCCACCATGTCGGCTAAGTTTTTCTATATATTTTTAGTTGTCCAGCCAATTTCTTTCCATTTTTAGTAGAGACGGGGGTCTCGTTCTTGCTCAGGCTGGTCTCGAACTCCTGAGCTCAAACGATCCTCCCGCCTTGGGCTCCCAGAGTGCTAGTATTACAGGCGTGAGCCACCGCGCCCGGCAGATTCAGTCTCTCTTAATCTATAACGAAGTGTGAGACATTGAAAAATACCAACACTAGCTGGGTGTGGTAGCACACACCTGTAGTCCTGGCTAACTTGGGAGGCTGAGGCAGAGGCATTGCTTGAACCCAGGAGTTTGAGACGGCAGTGAGATTTGATTGCACCACTGCACTCCAGCCTGGGCAACATAGTAAGACCCTGTCTCTAAAAAAAATGAAGAAGAAGAAGAAGAAAGAAGAAAGAAGACCACTGATTAAGTTGGGCAAAGGACTGGTGCTTTCCAAGAAAATATAAGCTTACACACCTATTAGAAAGGTTAAAATAAAATTAAAAAACAAAAAACAGTACCAAACACCAGCAAGGATAAGAGCAATTGGAACTCTCATTTACTGCTGGCGGAATTCAAAATAGTTCAGCCACTTTGAAAAATAGTTTGGCAGTTTCTTCTAAAGGTACACAAATACTTTACATATGACCCAGCAGTCCTACCCCTAGGTATTTATCCCAAAGAAACTAAAACATTTTGTAAGTGAATGATTATAACATCTTTATTCATAATCACCAAAAACGAGAAACACCCCAAATGACCATCAAATGATGAACAAATACACAAATTGCTGTACATCCATAAAATAGAATCCTTCCCTATAATAAAAAAGAACAAATTCTTGATACATGCAACAATATGGATGAATCTCAAAAGCAGTATGCTATGTGAAAGGCCAGATACAAAAGGCTACATACTAAATGATTCCATTTATATGGCTTTCAGGAAAAGGCTAAACTATAAAGATAGGAAACAGATCAGAGTTTACCAGGGTCGTACAGCGGATGGAGGGTGCGACTACAAAGGGGCCTGAGGGAACTTTCTGTGATAATGGATAATATGCATGTTCATTATAGTTGCAGTTACGTGACTGTGTAGGTAGTCAAAATCATAAAAATGTACACCTAAAAGTGACAAATTAAACTACATGTAAATAATACCTCAATTAAACCCGATTTTAGAAAGTGATAAATTTCATGAGGGCAAGTACTTTGTTTTATTCACTGCTTTCTCCCTAATATCTAGAACAATAACCAGCACATAAAAAAATTAGTCAGGTGTCGTGGTGTTCGCCTGTAGTCCCAGCTATTCTGGAGGCTGAAGCAGGAGGATCACTTGAGCCCACGACTTTGAGGTTGCTGTGAGCTACGATGACGCCACTGCACTCTAGCGAGGCCGACAGAGACCCTGTCTCAAAAAAAAAAAAAAACCAACTTGTCAAAATGTTGGCGAACGTTCATACGCAGAAAAGGATAGGCTATAAGCATGACTCATTTATGTGTTTCTACTGGTGAGAAAAGGCGTTGCCATTTCCTTCCTGTCAAGGAGGTAAGGACACCTTTCATCGCCCTTTTGTACAAATGGATGGAGAGCTGGAGGAGAACGAGAACAGTCAAGCAGAAAAGGAAGAATGATGAACCTTAGCAGGGTTTGTCCAGTGAAGGGCACACCCAAATACAGTAGGAAAAGATTCTTGAAAATATACTTTCTAACACATAGGTACCAGCAGCCTATACAGAGGTAGTCAATTAAGAATGTGCTATAGAAAGCGAACTATGATGTTGAGAAACAAAAATAATTTCTGACCAACGAATATTTTTAACAGCAAGTTGCTAAAATTAGTAAGAAATATGGCAAATGGGAAATGTAACAGAAAGAACGTGCATCAAAAGAGAGAAGGGAAAATAAAAACTTAGGGTGTGCTTTCTGCCCTTCCTCCACTGATTTGTTTTTACCATCAAGAAACAACGATCCTCCTCCTCAAAAGTCCCCAGGACATAATCCGTTGCTTGCTCAATGTTAAACCAATGACTCATCTTTTTAGCACAGCTGGCCACTTTCCTCTTTCCGCAATCCAAAGTGCCTTTGATTGCAAGCAGACCAGAATACATGGCTGCTTTAAAAGACAAGCTTTTCTTCAGGAGTCAGAGCCAAGGGGATTTTCCTGAGGAAAACAATAGCAGGAAGTGTGCAATGGTGGAAGGAGTCTTGGACACGTGACCAGGAGTCCAGCCTGCAGGATGAGCCAACCATGTCACCGGATTTGGGACTTTGGGAAAGTCAGTTGGTGGGTCTGCCCTTCTGTGACCACATCTACAAAATGATAATAAGCAACATTGGTGCTATCTACAGGTTACAGTTGTGGGAATCCAATATTATAATGGTTGTTTAAAAGTGCTTCCTAAACCATAAAGCAAACAATAAGTTCCTGTTACTATTGTTATATCAGAAGTCACTATCGAAAGATAGCTGCTCAGGCCAGCTGCACTGTGAAAGATTAAAAGGAGTATGAGATACACTTCCCAGACCAGGGCCCCAAGCTGGACACCTTCAATTTAGAATCAGGTGTCATTCTCTACATGTAGCAGTAACTGACTCGTGGGTAACAATCCGAAGCTTACAATGGCTTCTTTAACGACATGCACAGAAACAGAAAAACAACAAAGTAATTGTGCTCATTAATCCACAGTGCTCTATCCCCTGCTTCCTTTCCCAAGGCCCAGTCTTCAGAGTCCCTGAGATGCCCCCATATCCTTCCAACAAATTCCATGTTTTTGGACTAAAGCAATATACAATTTCAAAGCCTCCATAGCAATGCAAAGGAAGGCCGGGCAGAGGACCTGGAATCTAAGGATTCCCAGTGTAGAGTCATTGCGGGTGTTAGGCACAGCAATGGCATGCTGATTGAGGAAGATTTGACCAGTGAGAGCAGATGACGGAGGCCATGTGAGAATGAACATGGTGTCAGATGGCAGGCTGCTGCAGTGACGAAGCACAAGAGTCCGGGACCAACACGGTGGCCACAGATAACGCAGAGAAAATAACAGCAATGAAGGACATCACTGAAATAGGTAAAATTCATTTTGGTCATATATTTTATATAACTCAATGTATTCAAAATATGATCATTCAACATGTAATTATTATTTTAAAAATATTAATGAAATGTTTTACTTTCTTATTTTGTACAAAGTCTTCCAGATCCAGTATGTATTTCCCACTTATAGCTCATCATTATTTAAACTAGCCACATTACAAGTGCTCAGTGGCCACATGTAGCGAGTGGGTACCATCCCTGACAATGAAAGTCTAAACTCTTAAAACGCCTTCAGGTGTTTTACTCTTTCTCCTTTCTAATGCTATAAACCAGGCTGGATTTACTGATTTTTAAATCCAAATCTTTGCCTTTTAAAAATAGATTGTATGTCCAGCTCATCTTTTGTTCCAAAATCTTCCACTTAAAGAGTCTGATCACATAAATTTGAACTAAAGCAATGCTTATAGCGAGTGTTCTAGCTGAAAACCACAATTATAGCTCAACAAAATCTTTAGTTCCTTCTTCACTACTGATGTATTAACACATACTTTAAACCACATAGCTGAAAAAACAAATCTTTTGAAGTGATAATGAAGTAATGATTAGAACTTAACACCTTCTAAAAAGGAAGTTCATTGCTGTAACTATTCGAACTTCTAGGCTTTAATTCAAAACCTCTCCAATTTTTTTAACAGAGGAAATGAGACCGATATCTACCATCAAGATTATTATTTCTAGAATTGCATTCCCTTTTTCTGAAAGAAATATAAAATAAATGTAATACTCTCATCATTACAATAATCATTTTAGGGCCGGGCGCGGTGGCTCACGCCTGTAATCCTAGCTCTCTGGGAGGCCGAGGCGGGAGGATTGTTTGAGCTCAGGAGTTCGAGACCAGCTTGAGCAAGAGCGAGACCCCGTCTCTACCAAAAATAGAAAGAAATTAATTGGACAGTTAAAAATATATAGAAAAAA
>CAUYSK010125688.1:0-12831 GCA_963575035.1 Avahi laniger
CCCGGCTAATTTTTTTTTCCAAATATTTTTAGTTGTCCAATTAATTTCTTTCTAATTTTAGTAGAGACGGGGTCTCGCTCTTGCTCAGGCTGGTTTCGAACTCCTGAGCTCAAACAATCCGCCCGCCTCAGCCTCCCAGAGTGCCAGGATTACAGGCGTGAGCAACCGTTCCCGGCCTGTTATTTTCTTTATCTTTAGTATTTCCCCAGGGATATATGCACAAAAATATCATTTAAACTTACTGAAGTAATTGTTTTCTTTTCTTATAAAGTATGGTTCCTTTGTATCAGTTTGTTTTCAATGTTTAGAGTCATAAATATTTCAATATTTTGGTCATTTTGTCTCTTTGTTTTATTTCAGTTTATTTTTATTTGTTGATTATGTAAAACATTTGCATGGCTCAAAATAAAATCACATGCAAGAAAAGAAACAAAGAACAGATGAGACAAATAGAATAAAAATGAAAACGGTACATTTAAACCTAACTATATTGATAGGTCCATTAAATGTAAATGATGTAAAAGGCATAGATTATCAGACAAGTAAAAAACAAAGACCCAACAAAATGTTATTTACAAGAAATAAACTTTAAAGATAAAAACAAGATAGGTTAAAAGTAAAAGTATGGAAAAATATATGCCACATAAACTCTAATCCAAAATATTGGAGTGCCTAAATTATTATATCAGACAAAGTAGACTTCCAAATAAAGAATATTACTGGAGATAAACATTTAATAAAGATAAAAAGGAATCATCTTAAATGTGTATGTACCTATAAATAAAATTTGCAAATTCATGAAACAAAAATTTCCAGAACTGAAGGAGAAAGAGATAAACCTACAATTATAGTGGGAAATTTCAACACTCTTCTGTTAATAATAGAAGAAATAAGGAAAATTAGTAAGGACAGAGGAGACCTGAACAATACTGTCAACCAATGTGACCCATTTGGACCCAACTAACATTAATGGAACAGGGTACTCAGCCATGACAGAATGCACAATCTTTTCTAATGCACATGGAATATTTGCCAGGATAGGCCTTATCCTGGGCTGTAAAAAAGTATCAATAAATTTAAAAGTGTTGAAATCATACAGAATATGTTCCTGATCATAACTTAATTGAAATAGAAATCAGTAACAAAACATATGGAAAAATGCCAAATATTTGGAAATTAAACACATTTTAATATAAACTATGCATCAAAGAAATCACAGGAAAGATAGGAAGTATTTTAACTGAATTACAATGAAAATGTATTTCATTTGTGGTATGCAGCTAAAGCAATTTTTAAAGGGAAATTTATACCTTTATACGCTTATATTAGAAAAGAAGAAAAGTTTAAAATTCATGACCTAAGCTTCCACCCTAGTAAACTATAAAAAGAAAAGCAAATTAAACCCAAAGTAAGAAGAAGGAAGGAAATATTAAAGAGTAAAGGAAGAAATTACAAGAGTAACATTAAAGTGTGGAAATCATTGAAAAAAAGTGAGCAAACACTAGAGAAAGTTAATCAAACCAAAACTGATTCTTTGACAGATTAATAAAATTGATAAAGTCTTAGCTGGACTGATCCATGAAAAAGGAGAAAAAACACAAATTGACAATATCAGAATGAAAGAAGGGATATCACTATAAATTCTACAAACATGAAAAGATAATAAAGGAATTTTATTCAGTACAGTTCTCTTGGTATTAAGCTCTTTTTATTAATCTGAAATGTCCGTTTTGCCCTCATTCTTGACAGAATGAGTTATGCCAGTAAATTTGACAATTTAGGTGAAATTGACAAATTACTTGAAAGCACAAATTACCAAAACTTTCACAGGAAAAAACTGAACATCTGAATAGCAATATATCTAGTAAACAAATTATAAATAAAAACTCCTCCCACAAAGAAAACTGTGGAGCCAATGGCCTCATTGGTGAATTCTATGAAATATTCTATAAAACATTTAAGGAAAAGTTAATGTCAGTTTTTCACAAGTCTTTCAGAGGAGAAGGAAACACTTGGATTCATTTTATGATGTCAGCATTATCCTATACCAAAATCATACAAAGATATTGTAAAATCTAGTAACAAATGTTAGTATTTGGAATTGCCAATTCCTTGAGCTTTTAAAGATTCTCAGTTCTTTGAATTTGCAAACCTTAAACTTCCAGGTTAGGATTTGTTTTCCTCAGACCTGTCAATCAGTTGTCATTTTCAGCATCCCAAATTTTGCCGTTATTTTTCTCCATCCTTAGGGAATTTATGCTTTTGTTATTTGAAAGTTTTTTTTTTAATGCATTACTGTTACTTGTATCTCAGATCATCCTTCTGGGGTAACTTTACTCCATCCTGAAGCACATCCTTTAGAGGTTTTCTCAGTGCAGTATTAAGCTCTTGTTAATCTGAGAATGTCTGTTTTGCTCTCATTCTGGACAGATGTTGATGAGTTCATAACTCTGGGTTGACAGTTAGTTTCTGTCAAAATTAAAAATTAAAAAGTCAAAATTAAAAACGTGTTATCTGACTGCGTCCTGACTCCCTTTGCTGCTGTTTATAAGTTGCCGTCATTCAATACATGTTCCTTTATAGGCAATCTGTTCTTTTCCTCGGGGTCCTTTGAGGGTCTTCTCTTTGTATTTAGTGTTTATCAGTTTCAATATGCTGTGCGTGGGAATGGATTACTTTTATTTTTTCTTGTTGGGATATATATTGTGCTTTCTATTTCCAGAGATACCTTTTTATTTTAATCAGTTCTGTAAATTTACACTATTTTCTCTTTAAAGATATCTCTTCTCCATTCTATTATCTCCTTTAGAGTTTCTGGTTTATCTTCCATAAATGAACTTTTCATTTTATCTTCCATAGCTTTTTGAAATGTTCTGTCTTCTTATCTCTCTGTGCTGTATTCTGGGTGATATCTTCAGATATGTCTTCCAGCTCACTAGTTCTGTCTCCAGCTATGCTAATTAGCTCTATAACTAACCCACTAAGGATTTGTTATTTCATAGTTTTTCCTTTCTGAATTTATCTGTTTCTATTAATAATTGTCCCTTGTTTATTGGTCATTTTTGTTCTACCTGTTCTGTATTGTTTCTGACAAGATCTGTGATCCTGGATGTCTGAATCTGTTTGGTTTTTTCCCTGCTGACTTTCAATTATAGTGACTTGTTTTCTTATTTATTTGATCTTGGTGTTGTGTTCATAGCTTGATTTTGATTGTTGGCGGTTGAGGGGTGCTGGAGCTCACATTAGTGGTTGGGAAGCTTCCTGTAGGGAAGATGGCTTCCAGACTTCCCAATCAGAAGGGGCACCTCCCACCTTGAGGGTCCTACTCAGCGTGGGGCACCAGGCTCACCTCTGCCTGTGCTGCTGGCCCATGCTCGCAGCAGCCCTCGGGAGCCCTGCCTCTGTCAGCTGTTCTGAGCTCGTTGTCTTTGCCCTGACCCCAGCTCCTCCTTGTTCCAGCCTCAGTTCAATGTTTTTGTTTGCTTATTTTTACAAGTGGGGGGAGGGAGTCCTCCCCTACATCTTATGAAAAGGACGGTGTCTTGGATGGTGTGTCTATGCAGAGTTTAGAGTCCTGGAGGAGGCAAAGGGGAAGCCGTGTGATATCTGCTGGTGAGCGTCTGGGGCCGGGGACTGGCTGTGTGGGGCCACAGCCCTGAGTCCTGTGCACCCTCTGCTCAGATGTGGGCTTGTCAGTCGGCATGCCAGCCACCTTCCTAAGAGTACAATAGCATTCTGTCCCCTCTCCCCCAGGGCACCAGCTAGATTCCTGAGGTAGATTCCTTCATTGGTTTACTTTCACCATCTGTCTCCCTCAAATCTCAGTGCCTAACACAACGGGACAGTCCTCCAGATGTCAGCCCTAGCGACTTCTGCAAAGGCACCTCCATGTCAATGTGCAAGTTGCTGGAACTACAGGCACATGCCACCATGCCCAGCTAATTTTTGTAATTTTTGTAGAGATGGGGTCTTACTGTGTTGCCCAGGCCGGTCTTGGATTCCTGGCCTCAAGAGATCCTCCCGCCTCAAACTCTCAAAATGCTGGGATTTCAGGTGTGAGCCATTGCATCTGGCCACCTTTTAGTGTTCTTAAGGGACTTTACAGGCTCTGTGATAGTTCAGGGTCTTGCGAATCTGGTCTCACAATCTTTGTCATTTGACTGGAGTGTTCAGTCCACCTGTTCAGGTTTGAATCCATTATCTGTGTGTTGCTCTGGCACACTTTGGATTTTGCATTCCTGGTTGGGTTAACACAATCAGCCTGCTCCCCCAAATCCATGCCTAATCACCCCAACTTTAATGGCTCAGTGAGTATGATTTGTAATTTGCAAACTCTGCAGATTTAGGGATACCAGAGCTGGTGTTACGTGTGTTTGGAGTGTTCTGATGGTGAGTTCATGTCCTGGGGAACCCCATGAGTCCTGAGAGCACAGTGTGATCTGCAGGCAGGTTTAAGGGTGCTTTCTTCCATGTGCCTCAGCACCACTTGTCCAGAAAATGTTAGGCAAATTTTTAATCAGAGGTTTTGCAGATCTTCACATAACCTCAGAACTCATACACTTGTGAGCTTGGGCTTATGCTGAGGAGTTTTCAAGGGTAGTGGGAGGGGATGGATACAGTGTGGTGGAAGGTGGGCTTGGGGTCTGGGGGAACGTAGGTGGTGGGTTCTGGGCCTGGGATCTGATTCTAGAATCATTGGGGCTGGAGGGTCTTAGCCTTCAGGAGAAAGGGTACTTTGCCAGGGTCCCCTTGGAGCGAGGAGCTGAGTTGTTGGGAGGGGGCTGGGAAGAAGAGCCATCCCCTGCACATCTGTTTTCAAACTGTGTGGCCCGGGCTGGTCGCTGGGACTCTAAGGACCCCGCTCTCTGCAAAGGGCCACACATATCAAAGTGGGCCTCTTAGGAGCATCTGGACTGGCCCAAGATCATGTCCCCAGGAGGCATCTGCTGTAGGCTGGTCATCAGGGCTCTGGGTCTCAGTGGCTGCAAGGCAGAGCTGCTCCCTCGGGCACCAAGGGGTTTGCCTGGCTATGACTCTGAGCTTCTTGCTTGTTCCTGGGGCCTCACTGTGGACACTGGGGTGCCTGTGGGGTGCGCTGGCTGCCCCTGTATAGCCCTGATGGCATGCAGTGTCTCCTGACACCCATGAAGCTCACGCTGGCCCATTGTGGGGACGGCACATCCGTTCCCCCTTGCCCAGCATTGCGAGGTGCCTAGCGAATGTGTGTTCCCTATTAATGCCCACCCAAAGAGAGAGGCTCAAGGACAGTGGTGATATTTGTCAGGAACAGATAATCTTCATTCAAACCCAAAGAGATCAGTAACATGAAAATGCCAAATGAGGTTCCCGAAACTGCACCCACTGTGTTTGCTTCTCACACTGTTGCCCCTGCTTGGATGCTGGTGCCGGGTCTGAGGTATCTCACAGCCGTGTGGGTGCCAGCTCCTGTACCAGGGAGGTCATATTACCTGGGCACTGGTGCAGGTACTGTCTGCACAAAAGACAGCCTCCCCGAGCAGCAATAAATTACAGTGGGACCAAGTTTAGAGCAAAGCCTCGTGAGGAGTCTGAGTGCGCAGGGTAGGGTGCCCTAAGAGAAGAGACTGAGCAAGGAGCCTGTTCCCAGACCTCCCTTCCCTGCCGCCAGAGGGCACTTCCTGAGCTCTCAGCCACCTGCACGCTCAAGCCTGCGTGGAGCCCTCTGCATCCCTGACTGGAGCACCCCAAGGTTCAAGGGGGCCCCAGGGGCGGCAGGGCTCTGGTCTTAGACACAGTTATCAGGGACACACTCAGCCTCTTCTTCAAGCTCGGGGCAGGGAGTCCCGTTGTTGGCAGGCTGCACACGGACATAGCGAGTTCTGGTCTTGGCTCCCAGCTTCCCACAGGGGCCTGCGCACAGCCCCCAGGACGACCACAGGGAGACCTCGCAGTCCAGCGGCGTCTCTGGACCTGCACCAAGCGCAAGAGAGACCGATGTGTGACATGTGAACACCCTTGGAGGAGGCTCTTGGTGAAAACAGAGGGGACTCCCCCAAGGACTGTCACCCTCTGGGCCTTAAAGAGACACAACCACAGAGGAAGCCATAGGTCAGAGGTCACCACATGCAACCGCCTACAAACAACCAACGCCTCGAGTCGTGTGGGTCTGCAGCGAGAGCTGAATCCGTTGCCCAATCTGGTGTCTTGGGCTTTGGGAAACTGACCCCAGGAAGAGTGGAAGATGTTCCTGCGCAGACCCTGCTCTGACAAGAGACCCCGCCTGCTGCATTTATCCTAATACAGACGCATTTCTGAAGACATGTTGGGCCCTGGGCTGAGCTGTTTGGTTGTGGGACCTTGTTCTTCCATGAGGCTCATTTTCAGTATTGTCGTTCTTGTTTTCCTGTGTCCGATCTGGTTCCATCAATTTAAACATCATCAATTTTACCCATGCTGTGCACATGAACACAGAGTGATGTCTTTGGTCAGCAACAGGGCAGTGGCTCCACCGGACTCTCCTCACAGACCCTGCCAGCTCCTGTGACCATCTCTGTGGCAGCTGAAGAACGAGACTCACACAAACAAGTCACAGGTGCTTGGGGAATTCAGGAAGGAAGAGGGCAGCGGAGGGGCCAGGGCATCTGGAACAAGGTGGGGCAGGTCTGAAAGGACCCCCAGAAGCGAGGGCAGCCAGCCTGGGAGGGGACACTTGAGCCCCCACTGCCACATGGTAGCCGGGAGGCCCCAAGCCATGTCCCACCTCCCTGGCTGCGGTGAGGAGTCAGTGAGCAGCCGCAGGGTCCTGGGGCCGCAGCACGCTTCACACGCTGACCTCCAAGCCCGGCAGGTCCCTGAGAGGAGGTGGAGGGCAGCGGTGTCCCACATGTCAGCAGGAAGCCCCACCACATGCTAGGCCAAGTGTAGCAGTGGAGACCCTCGTGAGCAGTAGCACCGGCTCCATCCCTACATTGAGGGTATGGCGGTGCGGGGGAGAAAGCTGCCAGGGCACAGGGAAGCAGAGCAGGCGGGGAGCTCAGAGTGCCCGGGGTGCATGGCGCACAGGGGCACGTGTGGTCAGGTAGTACCCCTCAGACATCCAGACTTCTGGGTAGAGAAGGGGCTTGGCTCTACCCTGCCAGGCTGGTGCCAGCTCTTTGGTTGATATTCGCACCATATGGTCCCCAGCCAGCACAGCCAGCTATATGTGCCTCCTGCCCTCTCCTCTCCACATCCTGTCCCCCACTCAGCTCAAGGCACTGTCCCCCACACCCTCCCCCTGCAGCACCCTTCCTGCTTGGCCACAGCTGACTTTATCCTTCTGCTGGCCGAGGTGCTGGCCAAATGCTCCCCTGCCCACTATGGCTGGGTGCCCTCTGGAACAGGGCAGATTGCACCTCTGTGGACCATCTGCCCACAAGTGGTTCTTCCTGCCAGACTGTGCCTTGTCTGTGACACGTGTCTGGTGCTCAGAAGTGTCTGCCCATTGGATGAAAGACTCGTGCATGTCCACTTGGAATGGTGCATCTACTCAGACAGTTGAGCAAGGACATGCCGCCCGAGATGGGCAGGGGCAGCACTGCCCTCCAGGGCCCGCAGAGAGACCAGCTCTGACTCAGACGAGGAGGAAGGACCCTGTGCTGGGCACAGCTTCTGGCCTGGGGTGCAGTTCCCATCAGCCGTGAGGAGCTTGCTGCCTCCTGCCTGACCTGACCCTGGAGTCCAGTTGAGGCCCACCTGAGAGGCTGGTGGTGTGTGAGGTGGCCCTGAGCCTCCCTGGACTCCGGCCAGCAAGGCAGAAGACAGCTGAGCCCATCACTAACAAGCCTCCTTGGCCTGCCAGGTTTTGGTTGACTCTAATTCTTCCACAGGAAACATTTGTGTGGCCTTTTGAATTAAGTCCCCTCATCTTAGGGGCCTCTCTGCAGACAGGAAGCTCATCCTGCCCCTCCAGTGTCTGCAGCAGGTGAGACTGGGAGACCCAGTGCCAAGGAGCACTGTCCCAGGACCCAGGAGACTCCAGGAGCCGCTGGTGGCTGCTTGGGAGCTGGTGGCCATCACTCAGCCGTGGTGGTTAACTGCTAAATAATACTCTTGGGGTACCCCTATGCCAAGGCGCCTATTAGCAGAACCCCGAGCTGGCTGTGGTGGCATTGGGTTCGAGACCCCCCCAACAGGAGCCCCTGCAGCACAGCTTTCACCCTGTGGGCACTGATGCCTCCACCGACAGCCTCTCTCTCTCTGCAGGGAGCGGACAGACAGGATCTGCTTTAGCGAACGTCCTCACCTCTGTCCCTGTCAGCTGTGACATACAGGTTACCTGTGGGCACATTTCTGATGGGACATTGCCCTCAAATACTCTGGGCTCTTTTCATTATTCACCTCTAGGCTGTCGTAATGTAAGATGCTTCCAACTACAAATAGTGTAGCAGTTAAATCCTCAGTTCAGTGTTTGAGTCAACCCCCCTAAATCTTTTAAATTATCTTGCAGTGAATGCTATGAACCCCACATTTGAAGTTGCTCAGAGACTTGGGTCCTTGAGACTCACACAGTGATGTTCTCCTCAGAGGGACCGTGTTGAGGATAAGACTCACCTGCACACCACAAAGTGCCTGGCACAGAGGAGGGTCACCGTGTGCGCTGCCACGGGGGGCATCTGAGCCAGGGCTGGGGGCCCAACCCGTGCTCCCAGGGGACATGTGCCCCACAGGGCAGGACACAGAATTCTGAGCCGTGGCTTCTCCCCCACAGGACATGGCCAGAGGTGCCTCAAGTTTCCCTCTGAATCCAAGTGCCTTGGGCCCTGGTGTCTTGTGTGTGGTGGGCTCGGGGAACCTTCCAAGCCCCCAGGAGTCATGGGTGTGGGGGGCTTGGGGCACCTTGCAGGCCTCCTGGGCCTACCGCTCCTCATCACCAGTGTCCTGGGCTAGCCCCTGCAGTGTGGGGTGGGAAGCTTGGCAGTTACCTGAGAGGCTGTCAACAATCTCGTTGTCCCTGCTGGCCAGGCCTGGGGCGGGGGGTATGAAGGCCCTGGGGCCCTGCCGGAGTCGCACCAGGGTCACCCTGGCGATGGGAGGCAGGGACTTCAGCCGTGGGTAGTAGAAGGAGTTCGCCGGGTGACTGGGCGAGGAGGACGTTATCTGGGGTGGAGGAAGAGGGGCTTGGCACCGGGGTCTGAGCAGCCCACCTTCTCATGTGTGCTATCCCCACTGGGACCAGTACCCCATGTCCAGGAGGGCGGTGCCAGAAAACAGCCCCCAACCTGGGCTCCTCTGAGTGACACACAAACCCGCACAGCCCTAGGAGTAGGCTGGCCATGCCCTCCGCCTGGTGTGTGGCATCACAGGGCTAGCTGAGACATCCGTGAGGACAGCGCTTGATGCACTGCACTCATGTGCCAGGCAGGGACACATGCACACCTTAATGCAGCCCCAGAAGTGTGAGCTTGGAAACTGAGGCAATAAAAGTCAAGACCCCCCATGGTGGCCTCCTCCCTGTGGTGGGGCAGGACTGCAGCTCTGCTCACTGCCGGGCACCAGCAGAGCCATCTCTGGCAGGCAGAGGCGCTTGGCTCCGGTCTTCCCAGAGTGGGCAGTGTCAGGCACAGCACAAGTGACCGAAAGTGGCAGGAGCTGTCAGTCACTCACCTCAGTTACTGTGTCCTGTGGGATGGTCGCAAAGTTAGGGGAGGAGAAGGTGAAGCCGCTGTCTGTCCCAGCGTCATGTGGGTAAAGGTCCACAGCCACCTGCTCCTGCCAGCGGCCTCCCTCGCACAGGTCCAGACTGTCGATGCCCACAAACCAGTCAGGGCTGGGGACTATGCGCACCACGAAGGATACCTGAGTGCAGCCACAGCTCAGCCACTTGCCCAGGCCACACACCCAGGGACCGCCCACCCCTGCTGGACTGCACTCACCAGTGAGTGTCTGGAGTGGACCTCCAGCTCTGTGGAGGTCTGCCCGGTGCCACTGGGGACAGCGGGGGCCGAGAACACTCCATGCACGCTCTGGAGCTTTTCCCCAGCGGCCTCGATCTCCCTCATCAGGGCCCAGGCCTCCCCTCGCTCTGCAAATTCCCGCAGCCCATTGCTGACATACTCGTTCTTCCTCCACATGCTGTAGTCAGAGCTGTGAGCAGCCCCTGTGGGATGACCCGGCCGAGTCAGCAGCCAAATGTAAGAGGCAGCAGGGCCCCAGGCTTGGATCCTGGCTGGCCACCCTGAGTGGACACCATGTCCTTCCTTCCCTGAGCTCCTTCGGCTGCAAGGCAGGGTACCCCATCCATCCCTGGCAGATGCAGACCATGACATCCTGTGGCTGCACACTGCCTAGATACCTGCTGGTATGACCAGTGTCCAGCCAGTCCTCCCCAGACTCTGCCACCCTGCCCCCACCACATCGCCAGAGCCCAGAACATCACCCACCTGCATGCAGTAGGCACTTAGCAAGTATTTCATGCATTGATGGCTCTTTGATGTGAGTGCCCTCCAAACTGCGGAGTGCTGTGCAGCTGCTGGGATGACAATGTCCCCATGCTGCAGCCTCCTGGGTCGAGTAGGGTCACTGCTGAACATGCCCTGAACTGGCGGTGGGGGAGGGGCTTCACTTACCCAGCAGCGAAGACCACTGCGCAGGGGGCCGGAACAGTGGATACTGCTTGGGGAAGGCCGTCTGGCTCCACTTGCCCATGAAGGTTATGCTGTATTTGGCCAGGGGTCTGGCCGTGCAGACGGACTCTCCCCCAAAAGACTGGCCAGTGGTGGAGCTGAGTGTGGCCAAGAGGAGAGTCCAGAGAGCCCTGCCCAGGGTGGAGGCCAGGCTTGGGTTTTCCATCACCTAGGAGCAGAGGGGGAGAGCGGCAACGCGCTGGCACCCTCTCCAGATGCTCCCTGCGACGCGTCAGTCCCCGGGGTTGAGACCAGAAAGGGCTCCCAGGCAGCACTATGGGCACTGGACGCTCTGAGGATGGTCCCGAGGTGCCTGAACATCCCTCCCTACTCTGCAAAACTTCCCTGCTGAGCTCCGGATACCCCCATCCTCGGGAAGTTAAGGATAGATTTGCCCTTCTGCTTGCAGGAACCGAAGGGTAACTGGCAGGGTTACAGGCTGGAGGATCACTGCACACCCGAGCGAGTGGCAGCGGCCAAGGCACGGAGCTGGCGGCCTTACAGCTCTCTGGGCTGGTCTGGGCACGGCTGGGGAGGCTCTCCACTGTGCCTCTGCCCTGGAGGGAACCTGGGACTTAGCATGAGCGACTAGCTGTGCCCAGGACTAGATCAGCAAAGCTCGGGGTGTGGCCAGTCCCAGAGTGGGTCTCCCTCATGGGGCATTGCAGGTTTCTGGCCTAGGGGAAAGCGCCAGGAGGCCCTGACCCTCTCTGGGTCTGGGCACCCAGGGGAGGAAGACCACACGGTACTCACCAGGAAGGAGCAGCGGGAGGGCAGGCAGTGGAGGGTTGGGGGCAGCTGGCCAGTCCCAGCTGTCCCAGTGAGAGGCTCCAGCTCCTTCTGGCAGGGTGCCCCACAGCCTGGCCTCCAAAGGGGGGCTGACAGGACGGGAGGAAGGAAGAGAAGGGAGGTCTGCCCCAGTGCCTCTCACTCTCGCCTCCCAGCAACTCTGACTACAGAGCGAACATTCTCCCAGGCTGGATCACCCCTCCCCTCCCGCCACTGCCGCACCCCTTTCTTTGTCCGTCAGTCCCTCCCTCCACACTCCTCCCTCTTCTGTCTCCCTCCCTCCCTCTTCCTCTCCCTCTCCTTTTCCCTCAAGCCCCTTCCTGGTGTCTACCGCCCATCCACCTTTGGTGCTAAAGGAAGCTCTGTGTTCCTAGACAGGGGAGCAGCCCAGGGCATGGGGGCTGCAGGGTTATTGTTTGCTCCTTCTCTGAATTAAAGCCAGCACTACACCTTGCTTGGCGGGCAGTGACCTGACCTGTGTTAACAGTGGGCTGGGGAAGCCCTGGGGCTTCCAGCTGAGGCATCTCTGACCCTTGGGGCCCTGAATTTCAGCCTCTTTCCCCTCATGGCCTAAAACTGCACAGAACAGCAGAGTGGTCTGCCCTGCGAGCCAGCCAGAGGGCATCCGCAGGCCATCCCTCCCAGATGGGGAGTCGGAGTGGGCTGCGCTCAGGGAGGCAGAGGCCACCCTCTCCAGGACCCCAGGCAGGGCTAGCACAGCCCTCTCCACCAGCAGTTGCCCCTCTCACCCCAGGGGAGGGGGCTCTAGCTCCTGCCTGTCTTTGGGACATGCTAACAGATTCTGAAGTTTATCCGGCTCAATGGCAGGAGAGTATTTACAGAGACCCAGTCATGGGATCTGGAAACCAGGAGGCAGGAAGGAGAGTGGAGACCATCTTACTCAATCATTCCCAAGCCTCTGCTCAGCCAAATTACCCAGGGAGCTTCTAAGCTTACGCAAAATACATTCTGATTTGGGGAACCCTGTTAATGTTTCACATATTCAGAGAGAGGGAAAATGAATAGAATCAAAAAGGATAGAATGTAAACAAAAACAAATGACCTAACCTATATTTCAAATAAACACCAGAACCACAGAGAGGTAGCTCTGAATACAGTATTTAGACTCCAGGTCCTCAGGCCAAAGGCAAATTCCAACTTTTTGGTCTGAGAACTCCTTTGCACCCTTAAAAAGCATTGAGAGCTATCTGGGAGGCCGAGACGGGTGGATTGTTTGAGCTCAGAAGTTAGAAACCAGCCTGAGCAAGAGCGAGACCCCGTCTCTACTAAAAATAGAAAGAAATTAATCAAACAACTAAAAATATATAGAAAAAATTAGCCGGGCATGGTGGCGCATGCCTGTAGTCCCAGCTACTCGGGAGGCTGAGGCAGGAGGATC
>CAUYSK010125691.1:0-30149 GCA_963575035.1 Avahi laniger
GCATGTGAGCTCCCAGATCCAGTCATGAGATCTGAGTTCAGCCTTTTTTCGAAGGGAGATCACAGGATCTGCCCTGCTTGGGTTCGGTGGGGGTGAGTCAGTGCGGCCCATATTCCCATGGCTGGTGTCAGTGGCAGGGGAGGGCGCTTGAGGGCAGGAAAGAAGAAACTCATATTTTGATCTTGATGTAGGAACTCATTGTTCCTGAATCTCTACTGTGGCATAGGCTAGAAGACTGTGGCCTTTTCTGCACTTCCAGGTCCCTCTGCCTGTCGGTGTGGTGGTAGCTGATGAAGGGGTTATGTTGGTGCCTTGAAATGTATATTCCGAAGATGCAGCTGTGATTTGTCAAGATAATCTCACTCTTTGTGTATGTATAATCTCACCTGAGAAGGAATCTTAGAGGAGGAAGAGGAGAAGAAAGGAAGAAATGGCTGGTTCTCAGGTAAGAGCCTCCTAGGTCAGGGGCTGTGTCTACTTTTACTCCTAGAATGTCATGTATTTGGGACTTGCAAATCGTTGCTTCTCTACTTCTGAATGTTTCTGCCTAACAAGATTTTCTCAGCTACTTTTTTCCCTTTCTTCTTATGATTTTCAAGAAGCTCTTTGAAGTCCTTGGCCCCTACATAGCAGAGCCTTCTCTCCATTCAGGCTTATTGCATGCTGTAAGAAATTCTCACCAAGAATTTATAACCTGAAATATTGAAATTGTTCCTTTTTTGACAGATCAATGTAGAAAGGTATGGATACCCAAGATTTCTCTAGGGCATAGGGTTTGGTTCTTGGGTATCAATGAGAAGGGAATGTGCACTGTTGAGGTTCTCTCTGGATGCCCCATCATCTCTGTGCCACATAGGATTTAAAAATGCACATTTATGACCAGGTGAGGTGGTTCACACCTGTAATCCTAGCACTTTTGGAGTCTGAGGTGGGAGGATCACTTGAGGTCAGAAGTTTGAGACCAGTTTGAGCAAGAGTGAGACCCTGTCTGTATGAAAAAGAGAAACTTAGCCAGGTGCGGTACTGCACACTAGTATCCTCAGCTACCCAGGAAGCTAAAACAGAAAGATTGCTGGAGCCCAGCAGTTTGAGGTTGCAGTGAGCTGTGACGCTGCCACTGAAGTCCAGCATGGGCAGCACTGTGAGACCCTGTGTCAGAAAACACACATTTAAAGAGATGACATTAATTGCCCAAGATAGCTCTGAAAGTTCTGAAAATGAGATTAATTAGAGGAGATGTACTCCTTAGGTTGCCAAAGAAAGACTATTTAAATATACTACTGGAGATAAAAAAGAAATGAGAAATACATGTGGTTTCAACTGTACAAAAAACTGATGGTTTTCATGATTAGATTCAGATTAAGATTCACTTTTTTTTTGCCATTAATTTTTCAGCAGTGATGTATCCTGTATGCATCAGCACCTCATACCAATTTGTCTTCTTACAGTTGATGTTCATTCAGTTGGTTAAAGTGCTCTCTGACAGATTTCTCCACTATAAAATTAATTATTTTTTTATTTATTCTTAATGTGTATCTCGGGGAATTTTACTGACTAATGTACCTAAATTATCACATTTAATCTGGAAGTTTCTCTGTCTTCTTAGTTTCTCTTTGCTTATAGTTTGCTTTGGAAAATGAACGTTTTCATATTTGTTTATCAGTGAGATAAACTCAGACAAAACTCAGGTTCTGTCACTTCCTGTATGTTTGGCAAAATATTCTTTTTGGGCCAGAAGAGTTGGCATAGTTAAGTTTGTTAGAAATGCAGAAACTCAGGTCCCACTGCAGATCTCCTGAGTCAGAATCTACGTTTTGACAAGATCTCCAGTTCTCCGTAGTGCACATTAAAATTTTCGAAGTATCCCTGTCACTCCTAATGACTTTTCCATATGAGAAACATGTAAAGCTTATAATAATGTATTGTACACTTGTCTTTTTTTTTTCAGCATATTACGGGGGTACAGATGTTTAGGTTACATATGTTGCCCTTGCCCCCCCCAAGTCCAAGTTTCAAATATGTCCATCCTTTGGGTGGTGCGCATTGCACTCTTTGTGTATGCATATACCCATCCCCTCCAACCTCCTCCCCCCTCCCCCCTGCTCAACATCCAATAGATGTTATTCTTATATGTGCACTTATGTGTTGATCAGTTAATACCAATTTGATGGTGAGTACATGTGGTGCTTGTCTTTCCACTCTTGGGATACCTCACTTAGTAGAATGTGTTCCAGCTCTATTCAGGAGTATATAAGAGGTCCTATATCACCATTGTTTCTTAAAGCTGAATAGTACTCCATAGTATACATATACCACATTTTATTAATCCACTCATGTACTGATGGACACTTGGGTTGTTTCCACATCTTTGCGATTGTGAATTGTGCTGCTATAAACATTCGGGTGCAGGTGTCTTTCTTATACAGTATCATTTGCTCTTTTGGGTAGATGCCCAGTAATGGGATTGCTGGATCGAATGGTATTTCTACTTGTATCTCTTTAAGATATCTCCATATTGCTTTCCACAGAGGTCGCACTAGTTTGCAATCCCACCAGCAGTGCATGAGTGAACACTTGAATTTTGCTAAAAGTGTAGTCAGGTGTTCTCAGCTCTCACACACACAAAGGGAAGTATACAAAATGATGGATATGTTAATAGCTTTATTATGGTAATCATTTCAATATATGTATCAAATGAATGTTATAACTTATAAGTATACACAATTTTTATTTATCAAGTATGTCAATAAAACTGGAAAAAATTAATAAAATTTTTTAAAAAGCTTATTATGTATGATATATATAGACCACTCAAAAATGTATATATACCTGTGTTGAGGCCCTTAATTTTATACTGTATCATACAGAAAAGTACAGTGTCTACACTTGTTTTGTGGATCTTTTTGCCATCCTCTGTCCTCCAAGTTAGAGACTACATTAGACAGTCTTATTAGATAATTGTAGTCACTCAAGCAAGTCAGAGCCAGTTTTCTTCACTCTCCAATTTCACATTTAGTCAAATGAATGATACTATCCGTGGCTACTTGGTAAATATACATTTTTTCCCAGGGCCTGTTGACATTCAGGGATGTGGTTTTGGAGTTCTCTCTGGAGGAGTGGATGTGCCTAGATCCTGCTCAACGGAATTTGTATAGGGATATGATGCCAGAGAACTACAGAAACCTGGTCTTCCTGGGTAAGCATAACTTCCCTTTAGGATTCCTAATTTTTTCCTTTCCTACAAAAGTTTTCATTTCCTTTCTTTGTGGAAGGTTTTTTGGAGTTTCTGCTTTGCATGAATGAGTTTTAGATCCCTGCTTTCAAGGAAATCTTGCGGGTTTGTTGCTGTCGAACAGAAAATCTTGAAGATGTTTCATCTTGACATGAAACTTCCCCTTTCTTGAACTGATCTGTATGCTTCACTCTAGATTAATGACAATTCTCGACATTCAGTGGCATAAAACTTTATTGACCAGACCTTAAAATCAATTTTACCACCAATTTTTGATTCAGTATTACTGGATATTGGATGTAAGGACTCATAAATTTAAAATGCCTCCTAAACATTCTAATGGTTCTGTCAAGAAGCAGTATTTTGAGTTTAATTTTCTAGAAACCTCTGTAATGTTTTCTCGTCTCTACTGATCACAGTACTGGATTGGTAACTGGAGAATTCTAGCAAGGGTTATGTTACTTTTTTTCAATAAAACAGGTCTTGCTGCATCTAAGCAAGACCTTATTATTTGTCTTGAGCAAAGACAAGAGCCCTGGAATGTGAAGAGACACAACATAGCAGCCAAACACTCAGGTAGGTGGGAATGAATGAAGCGGATGACACAGATGAGAGGCCCAAAGGTCTTGGAGGAAGCCAGACCTTAAAATATAGTTTGGGAAGCTCTTCTCCAGTGGAAATGGTTTCTCAGAAGCCTGGGTTTCTTTCTTTTGCTCTCACATACGGGCATCTTCTGTCCTGTGCTCTATAACTCTCTAAGGTCTCTACCTCCCTTCAGTGATCTTTCTTCAAGGTTACAGTGAGAGCCAATTTTCTCTTCATGGCTTATGAGGGACTGCAAGATCTGAATGCTCTTCCTTTCCTTTTGGGGATATGAGAATATCTGTGTATATTTTTGAGAAACTCTATTTTAAACCATTTTTTATGTTCCCTTTTTGCTTCATGTCTGAAATTTGTCAATAGTGGTGATACTGATACTTGCTTCAGAAATCCCAGGAACACCAGAGACAGATGTACATTTTGTGCTTTATGATTTCCTATCATGGAGGTTCCCATTGTTATTTTGCAGAAATTTATACTCAGTAATTTTATCAGAACCCTATGGCTCTTCCTAAATATTAAAAAAAAATAATGTCATTTTACTTCAAAATTTTTTAGTGTGAACTGAGGTTAATAATTTAAGTTCTATGCTTTCATGTTCTTCAACTGTGATATAGTTTAGTATACCTACTCACTTCCTAGATTTCTTAAACATACTATGTTATTAGGGCTTACAATACATTGCTGAGCATATATAAAACTCCCACTTGTGACCTTATATTTTTAATAACCCATTTTATAAGTTCTCTTTTTTAGTGTGAAGTTTACCTTGACTGTATCATTCCCACATTTATGAGTGTGTGTGTGTTTGTGTGTGTGTGAGCAACAAAGAAAGAGCTGTCTGGAAAGTGTCCAGCCATGTAACCATTGTTGTTATATTAACAATGGCTGAATACTTTCCAGACAGCCTATGTATAAATAATATTACATATTGATTTGTATAAATACATATTTATATATAGTGTAATGATATGTATAAATTGTGAAATGAGTAATACAATCAAGTTGATGAACACATCTGTCATCTCATATAGTTAGCCTTTTATTTTGCAGTGAGAACACTTAAAGTCTACTGTCTTAGCAAGTTTTAGAGAACAAAATAATATTATTATCTATAATCATGATGCTATATATTAAAGCCTCAAAACATTCATCTTATAACTGAGAGTTTGTACTCTTTGGACAGTGTTTCCCATTTTTCCCATCTGTAGGCTTTGGCAACAGTGTTGTTGTACTCTCTGCTGCTGTGAGTTCAACCTTTTCAGAGTGTTCATACAAGTGAGAACATGAAGTATTTGCCTTTCTGTGCCTGGTTTATTTCACTTAGCATAATGTCCTCTAGGTCTGTCATGTTGTATAAGGGGCAGGATTTTATTTTATTTTTTTATGGCTGAATAATGTTGCCTTGTGTATATACCATATTTCCTTTATCCATTCAGCATTCACAAACACTTAGATTGTTTTCATATCATGGTAATCGTGAATGGTACTGCAGTGATGGAGGAGTGCAGGTATTTCTTTGAGATTATGATTTTATTTTCTTTAGTTATATACAGAGATGGAGGATTGTTGGATTTTATGGTTGTTCTCTTTTTCAAAATTTTTTAAAGAAACTTCATACTGGTTTTTATAATGACTCTACCAATTTACAGCTCAACCACAGGGTACTGTATTTCTTTTTCTTCATAGCCTTGTCAACAATTGTTATCTTTTTTCTTTTTGATATTAATTATCTTAAGAGATGTGAGGTGATATCTCATCATTGTTTTAATTTACATTGCCTGATGATTGGTGATGCTCAAGCCCCATTTTATATAAATATTGGCCATTTGTGTGTATTGTTTGGAAAAAACATCTGTTTAGTCTTTTGTCTATTTTTAAATTGAGTTATTATCATTGTTTTTGCCGTTAATTTGTATAAATTTCTTATATATTGCGAATATTAAGCTTTTGTGAGATATGTGGTTTGCAAATGTTTTCTTCTATGTTGTAAATTTCCTTATTTTATAGTTTTCTTTGTTGTGTAGAAGCTTTTTGGTTTGATGCAGTCTGACTTATTTATATTTGTTTTTGTTGCTGTCCTTTTTGTGTCCCATCCAAAAATCATTACTGAGACCAATATCAGGAAGATATTTCATATGTGTTCTTTTATGATTTTAGAGGTTTATGAATTTAATTTGTCTTCATTTTTAGTTAATTTTTAGGCATGATGGGAGAAAAATGGTCTCATTTTATTCTCGTGCTGATCGGTATCCAGTTTTTCTAGCATCAAGGATTGAAGGAATATTACTTTGTGTGTTGGGCATTCTTGGTGTCCCCGTCAAAGATTAGTTGACCTTATATGCCTGGGTTTATTTCTAGGCTTTTTCTTCACTTCCATTTGTTTTTATGTGAGTTTGTTAAGCACTTAGCACCCTGTTTTTATTACCATGTTCTTGAAAAATAATTTCACATCTAAAAGCATGATGTCTCCAACTTTGTTGTTCTTCCTCAACCTTGCTTTAACTACTCAAAATCTCTTGTATGTTCATATAAATTTTGGATTGTTTTTCTTTCTATTGAGAATTACATTGGAATTTTTATAGAAATCACATTAAATATATAGGTTGGTTTGGATAATATGGTACTCTAACAATATTAATTCTTCCAATACATAAAAATGGTATGTTTTTATGTTTATTTGTCTGTTTTTCATTAATATCATATTTTTTCCAGCATAAAGATCTTTCATCTTTTGGGTTGTGTGCCTAAGATATTATTTTTTTTGATGATAGTATAGATGAGATTGTTTCCTTTGTTTTTTTATCAGATTGTTATTAGGGTATGGAAGCACAACTCATGTTTCTGGTTAATTTCTTATTTAATTTACCAAGGTCATTTATTTAAACAGTTTTTTTGTGTAACACTCATGTTTTTCTGTAGATAAGATTGTGTCATCTGTGGTGACTTTTTTACTTCTTTTCAATTTGGTTGTTTTATTTTCCTGCCAGATTGTTCTGCATAGACTATTCCGTATTGTGGTAAAATAGAAGCATTGACAGTAGCGGACTATAGCCTTGCATTAGTATCTGCAATTTTTATAAACTGGCTTCAGCAGGTAAAGATCTTTTCTTGTTGGTTCCCCAAACTGATGGGATCTCTTCTGTGTTTGCGGTGGAGAGGAGTTGGAGCTTGGTCGCAAGGCAGCTGCAGGCGTGTAGTGGGGTCTAGCTTTGGTGAGCTCGTTTCCAGGGTCTTGGGTGGTTGTGAATCCTGTCTTATTTTGGGGCAGACTGAATTGCCTTCATGACTTTGATCTGTAGGGCGGGAACTTGCAGTCGGGTCTGCATAGAGTGGGCCTGATATCAGCTGTATGGATGAGTATGGCTCCCACTGAGTACGTGGGAGGGTTTCCCCAAAGCACTGTGTGAGTCTCTAGAGGGCAAGGCTAGCCAAAGGCTATGGCTAAGAGGGCTGATAGTGAGTCACAGAACTGTTTCAGAGACCACAGTGAGGACCAAAGTCTGCAGGCCTGCCTTTATGTCCGTGAGTGGGCATCTCACCCCAGGTCTCTGGATGGGCAGGACCACTCCCATACTGTGGCTGGGAGGAGTTGGAGACATTTAGAGAACAGCTTCAGAATTCTCAGTGGGACTACATTTGGTGCGCCAATTCCTGGTCTGTAGCCAAGAACAGGGGTCCTCAAGTTTGCCTCCTAAGTAAGGGCCCGCTTTCTCAAATTGACCTATCTTGGTTTTGGGGTTTAGCAGGGATTTACAGCACTCTCCATGGCTCCCAAATGTATCATAATACACTTTTTTTTTTGAGATTTAGTCCCGCTCTGTCACCTATGCTAGAGTGTTGTGACATCAACCCAGCTCACAGCACCCTCAAACTCCTAGGCTCAAGTGATTCTCCTGCCTCAGAATCCCAAGTAGCTGGGACTACAAGCCCACACTACCACGCCTGGCTAATTTTTCTATTCTTAGTAGACACAGGGTCTTGCTATTGCTCAGGCTGGTCTCGAACTCCTGACCTCAAGCGATCCTCCCGCCTTTGGCTCCAGAGTTCTAGGATTACAGACATAAACCACTACACCAAGCCCATAATGCACTTTTGTCAATGGATGTCTGCCAGATTATAGTTGCTGTGAGCCGACACACAAGTGAGGGATTTTCTGTTGTTCCATCTTGCTGATGTCACTGTTCCTATATGTTTTCACTTTCTGAATTGTGTTGTTTCAAATTTGTCTGTAATATAGATTCAAATATTCAAAAATTATGCTTGGATTTATATGTTATAGGAGAAGTAAATCAGATAATTAGTCGGTACTCTGTATTTATTAAAATGACCACTTGTCAGTTTAAGTTTACTGAAGGTATAGAAGAATCACTAGGATTTTCATCCACTTTCCTAATCCTGTATCTAAATGATAATATGATTTACTCCCTAATATTCATTTTATATATCACTGATGCTCTTTACATTTAACAAAATTCATATTTTTTCTTCATTTAGAAACGTAAGTCATGCCTTTTGAGAATGAACAAAGAAACTTTATATTTATGATCTTTTAAATGCTTATTCAATTAAAATGTTTTCATTAGAGCCTTTTATTAATAATTGCAATGCATTTTCAATAAATTTTACCTCCATACACAGCATTCCAGTGATTGAAAATTTCTGCTCCCCATGGGTGCAGTCACAGTTGAACATTGTAGTTATTTAGAAAAAAAATTTTTTTAATGGTACATCAATGTTGCTTTTAAAATATTTTGGATAAATGTTTCTTTTATTCTCATTTTGCAATACTGTGTTATTGTGTTACTATGTTTCTTTTTGGGGTAGGTTCTTTAACATTAGTTTATTGTGGTTTTTATTTTACCTGTTTATTATAATTTTGAATAAAAATTTACAACTTTGTATATACACTTAATGTCAGTGTGGAATTTAATTAAAATATGAATCAGGCATAGGTCTATCACAATTGATATATGTGTTTGGTGATCTCTATAAATATAACTCCAAGTTTGTTCATGGCTTATCTAGTATATTTCTTCTTTTGTCTTGTTGACAATGTTGTTTTCTCTTGTCTAGGAGAGTAGTCCTGAAAATACTCTTAATTTCACGATGTGTTTGATGAATATGTATTTTCTTTGTGTGACAAAAACGCGATTTGAAGGTATTTTTTTGGAAAGCTTTGTAATTATATCTCCCTTAATTATCATTTTAAAAAATTAATTGTGATAAAAACACATAATGTAAAAATTTACCATCTTAAATATTTAATTGTAAAGTTCAGTAGTGTTAAGTATATTCACATTGTCATGCAGAAGATCTCTAGATCTTTTACATCTTGCAGAACTGAAGTGTAATACCCACTGAAAAACAAATGCCCTTTTCACCCTGTTTCCAATCCTGGACAAAAACACCATTCCAACACCATTCTACTTTCTGTTTTTATGAGTTTGGCTACTTAAGATATCTCATGTCAGTGGAATCATACACTATCTGTCACTTTCTTACTGGCATATTTCAGTTGACATAATATTCTCAAGGTTTGTTGTTATTATAGCCTGTGACTAGATTTTCTTTGTGGCTGAATGGTATTCCATTATATGCATATGCCACATTTTCTTTAACTGTACATCAGTTGAGGGACATCTGTGTGGCCTCTCTCTTTTGCTTTTATAAATAATTCCACAATGAACATAGGTGTAAAAATACCAATTTCGGGTCTTGTGTTGCATACTTTGGATGCATACTCAAAAAATGGGAATGCTGGGTCATAATTTTATTTTCAATGTTCTCAGGAACCTCCATACTGATGTTACAGTGACTGCATCATTTTTCCCCTCAAAGGTACCAATTTCTCCACATCCTGAACAGCTTTATTTTCTTGTAAGTTTGTTTTATCGTAACCATTATAATATGTGTGAGGTATCATCTTACTGTGACATTTTTCATTTTTCTAAAGGTTAGTAATTTTGAGCATCCTTTCAAATTCTTGTTGCCATTTTTATATTTTCTTTGGAGAAATGTGAGTCCAACCCTTCGTCTGTTTCTTAATCAAGATATTTACTTTCTGTTGTTTTTGAGTTTTAGGAATTGTTTATATATTCCAAAAATTAACTGATTAAAATGTGATTTGAAAATATTTTCACCCACGTCTTACAGGGCATTTTCACTCCACTAAATGTTTCCTTTGATGTGCAGAAGTTCTGGAATTTGATGTAGTCCGAGTTATATGTTAATTTCTTCATTGCTTTATGCACTTGATGCCAAATTCAAGAAAACAGTGCAAAGACCAATATCATGATCTTTCTCCTATATCTTCTTCTAAGAGTTTTATGGTTACATTTGCTGTGCTTAAGTATTTGATCCATTTAAGACATTTTTATATGGTACAGGGGAAGGGTTCAACTTTTTTCCATGTAAGTATCTAGTTTTCAACACCATTTCTTGAAATCGCTCTCCTTTCCCACTGTGTGGTCATGGCAATCTTGTTTCATATAATTTGATTATATACACAGGTTTTATTTTTGGGCTGTCCTCTTCCATTGTCTGTTTATCTGTCTTTGTTCCACTACCACATTATTTTTATTTGTGTAGATTTGTTTTGAAATTAGAACGTATGGTTCCTCTTTGTTCTTTTCTTAATGAATGCTTGGCTTTTCACAGTGCCTGACAAATTTTTTAGAAGTTTTTTTTTTTATATTTCTGTAAAAAAGAAGTACCACTGAGAAATTTTGAGGAATGTGAGCCAAAATTTATATGTTCATTTCTTGTCTTTGGTGACATCCCTGGTTTGAGATTCTTTGCTATAGTCCTTAACTACCACACAGCTCCATCCACTTTATGGGGTTTCCCCTCTCTGTCAATTTTACAGAAGCCTACCGATTCCTCCAGTTTCTTCTTGTCATCATCCTTCATTAGACTGATTTGGTTTTCAGCACAAAGGACCTTCACTAACTTGACATACATAGGTTCAATATAGTGGGATACAAACACACAAAGATAGGTTTGACACTTGTCTAAGGCTTTGGCAGGTTTTGAATTCCACATGCAAGCAAAGCCATCATGAATAAGAAGATTATCTTGTTCTTCTTGTTCATCTTCTTTTAACATTTAATCTAATTGTTTACGATTTTTCCTTTTGTTCTTAATGTAGAAATATATCACTCTAAACTTCTATCTTACAACTGCTTTTGTTGTATCCCAGAATTTCTGGTTGGTTGTGTATCCAATTTCATGTGTCTCAGGTTATTATTTTCCTTTTGTTTTCTTCTTGACCCATTAGTTGTTTAGGGACATGTTGTTTAATATCCACATATATGAGTTTTCCAAATTCTTTCTTGCTATTACTTTTCCGTTTTAAGTCAGGAAAAACTTGATATAATTTTGATTTTATTAAATTTGAAAAGACTTTTTTTTTGCTCTAATATGTGCTCTATCCTGGGGAATCTTCCACGTGTGTCGAGAAGATTATATATTCTCATACTCTTGGAGGGAATGTTATATGTATGCCTGTTAGGTTTATTTGGGGTTAAAGATCTTATTATTGTAGTTCTGTCTATTTCTCCTTATAGTTCTGTTAATGTTCCCTTTATATACTTAGGTCATGCAGTGTTGCGTGCATATATATTTTTAATTGTTAATATCCTTCTGAAAAATTCACCTCTATATTATTATATAGTAAACACTTTTGACTCTTGTTACAGATTTTGCTTGGAAGTCAGCTTTGTCTGATATAATGTAAGTATAATCACTCCTGCACTCTTTTGTTTATGATTTTCATAGAATATTCTTTTCCATCCTTCTACTTTTACCCTGTGTTTGTCCTTAAAACAAAAGCGAGACTCTTGTAAGCAGCAACAATAGTTGGATTTTTTTGTCCATTCATTCTGTTTATTTTAAATAATTTTCTGCTGCTATAACAGAATAAAAAAGATTGAGTAAATTATAAAGAATAGAAATTTATTTGGCTCATGATTGTGGAGGCTGGGAAGGCCAAGAACATGGCACTGGCATCTGGTGAATGTCTCTTCGTTGGGACATAACATGAATGAAGACATATGAAGGAAAGAAAGTGTATGCCAGTGAGAACTCCCTTTTATAATAAACCCAGTATCATGATAATGAATCCACTTCCATGATAAGGACATTGGTCCATTTTTGAGAGCACAGCCCTCATGGTCCAGTCTCTCCCTATAGGTCCTGCCCCTTCATTCCATAGCAATGGCGATTAAATTCTAACAAATTTTGGAAGCAACATACAGTCAATGGCAATGTCTTTTTGTTGGATAATTTAATCTGTTTATATGTCATTATTGAGAGACAAGGACTTAGTACTGTGATTTTGTTGTTTTATGTCATTTTATGGTTTATTTCTTCTTCTTCTTCTGTACTGCCTTCTGTTTTCTTGACTTTTGTTTTGCTTTTGTTATGATATGCTTTGATTACTTTCTTTTTTTTTTTCGTTTGAGGCAGAGTCTCACTCTGTTGCCCGGGCTAGAGTGCCATGGCGTCAGCCTAGCTCACAGCAACCTCAAACTTCTGGGCTCAAGCAATCCTTCTGTGTCAGCCTCCTCAGTAGCTGGGACTATAGGCATGAGCCACCATGCTCAGCTAATTTTTTGTATATATTTTTTAATTGTCCAGGTAATTTTCTTTCTATTTTTAATAGAGACAGGGTCTTGCTCTGGCTCTGGCTGGTCTCGAACTCCTGAGCTGAAACGATATACTCGCCTCAGCCTCCCAGAGTGCTAGGATTACAGGTGTGAGCCACCACGCCCAACCTACTTTCTTTTTTTATTTTCTGTTATCTACTACAGTTTATTTTTCCTAGTGGTTATTATGAGATTTTTATTTTTAAAAATCTTATAATTGTCTACTTTTAACAATTTAACTTCTATGTATTAAAAAAATCAACAACTTTCTTGCTGTGGACATATTTTATACTATGTATATAACACTTTTCAACTTTTTATGTTGTATATCCATTAACAAATTATTGTAGCTGTACTCATTTTAATACTTTTGTAGTTTTTCTGTGAGTTGAAAGTGATTTATGTACCACGGTTACAGTATTGGGATATTGTCAATTTCACTATATATTTAGTATTTCGAGTGATGTAGAGACCATCCCTGGACAAAAATTGACTTAAACCCAAAGTCAGCGAAACTGGGTGTGTAGGGACTGTCCGTAAACAAAATTAACTTAAGCCCAGGGTCAATAAAAACTGAGTGTGCTCTTCTTGGAGCCAAAAGACAATAGGTCCAGACACGACCTGTTAAACAAACAAAACTATTCCTCTTAACAAATAACTTTATAATAAATAACCAAACGCCTGAGGTCTTACTTTATTATAACTTTATAATAAATAACCAAAGCCAAGACGTCTCATTATCCTACATACGATAATAAAATAAAAAAATAGATAAAAAGTTAAATACAAACGTCTGCTTCCCTTAAACAGTCATCTAAAAAAAATAAAAATAAATTTTCCTCAAGACGCCCAAAATAGTCATGTACCGAAAAATAACTGCCAGACATAAAAAAATATATATAATAAAACGACTGATAAAATTTTTTTCACTACAGTCTTATACATCTTATGTATGTGTCTATATATTTCTTTCTATGTCCATCCCCCGTTCTATAATCCGGGCCGCGACAAGTGACATTTATACCTTTATGTTTTTATGTTGTCAGTTACTATTCCATCATTTTAACTTGAAGAATTCCCTTTAGCATTTTTGTGTTAGACAGATCTGGTTGTGATGAATTTCCTCAAGTTCCAATGTTGTTTCAAGATTCACATTCAGGTCAAAGTTGGTTGTCTTACATCCTGGGTCACAGATTTATGCTTCTCCCTGAATATCCCTGTGTGGATGGGATTTTATTTCAGACCATGGATGAGAGGTGAGAAATGTGGGTGTGGGGTGGATTTGGGGGCCATAGGTAAAACCAAGGTCATCAGGCCTCTCACCTCAGACACAGATAGCTATGAAAATTCCTGGCTCTCTTATCAGATGGTGCAAATAACAAAACCAAAACAACATGGACTGTAGCTAGGCCTACGGCAGGATGTCACCACTTTTTGTTGTGTAGATGGGCCTTTGTTCAGCAAGCCTGTCACATGGACAAGGTCCTGTTGTCTCAAAATGGTCCTACTTGGTCTTGTGCTCCACCAGGACATCACAACCTCAGACGTAGATCCTAAAGCTCCAAGAAAAGCAGTTTTGTTTTGGCATGACTGCCACATTACACTGTATAAGAGGGTACCTCCTAGTCTGTCATCTTGCTTATTGTGTTCCTCTCCAATATATTTTATTTTTTGAAATGTTGTATACAAATACAAATTTGTCATTGGTATTTTGATAGGAATTGCATTAAATCTGTAGATTGCTTTGAGTAGTATTGCCATTTTAACAATATTTTTTCCAGTCTATGAACACAAGGTATTTTTCCATTTATTCATGTTTATGTCAATTTTTTTATTAATGTTTTATAGTTTTTAGAGATCTTTTACCTTTTTAGTTAAGTTTATTCCTAGATATCTTAAATTTTTTTAGCTATTATAGAGGTAGAAGACGCATTTTACACAATGCAAAATTTCTTTATGATAAACACTCTCAGGAAATTAGGTACAGAATGTATATGCCTTAACAAAATAAAGACTATGTGTGACAAATCAATGCTAACATTATACTAAACAGAAAGCTGAAAGTTTTTCCTCTAAAATCATGAACAAGATAAAAAAAACCATTTTAATCACTTCTCCTTAACACAGTACTGAAAACGCTAGCCAAAGCAATTAGAAAGAGAAAGAATGGGCCGGGGGTGGTGGTTCACACCTGTAATCCTAGCACTCTGGGAGGCCGAGGCAGGCAGATTGTTTGAGCTCAGGAGTTCTAAAGCAACCTGAGTAAGAGCGAGACCCCATCTCTACTAAAAATAGAAAGAAATTAATCGGACAGCTAAAAATATATAGAAAAAATTAGCCAGGCCTGGTCGCACATGCCTGTAGTCCCAGCTACTTGGGAGGCTGAGGCAGGAGGACTGCTTGAGCCCAGGAGTTTGAGGTTGCTGCGAGCTAGGATGATGCCATGGCACTGTAGCTCAGGCAACAGAGTGAGACTCTGTCTGGAAAAAAAAAAATAAAAAAAGAAAGAAATAAAAAGAATGAAAAGGCATCTAAATTTTAAAGTAAGAAGTCAAGTTGTCCCTATTTGTAGACAAAATAATCTTATATAAAAAACCTTGAAGACTATGTTAAGAAAGTGATAGAACTTATAAATTCCGTAGAGGTGCAGAATTCCAAATCAACATACAAAAATTAGTATCATTTATGTAAGCTAGTAGTGACCTCTCTGAAATTTTAAAATTCTATTTACAATAGCTCCCAAAAGAACTAAGACCATTTTGAGTTCCTGGTCACATATGGTGCAAGATAAGGTCCAACTTCATATTTCCATGTAGATTTCCAGTATTCCTAACCCTATTTGTTGAAGAGACTGCCTTTCTTTAATTGTGAGGGCTAGGAATATTTGTTGAAGATAAGTTGTCTATATACCTGAGAGTTTATTCTGTCTAATCTGCTTAAACCTTAATTTGTCAGTCTTCCTGAAAGTACCACACTGTTTTTTGATTCTGTTGCTTTGTCATAAGTTTTGGAATCACAAACTTTGTCTTCTAAGGTTGTTTGACTATTTGTGGTCCCTGGGTAGTCCACTGGAATTTTAGAATATTTTAATATTTCTGAACATTTTTCCACTAATATTCATACAGAGATTACATTGATTCTGAAGATCATTATAGGTAGTATTGACATCTTAACAATGTTAAGTCTTTTAACTCGTGAAGCAGAGTGTGTTCAAGAGTTTTTTGTTTAATTTCCACCTATTTGTGGACATGGCAATTTTTTTCTGTTTTAAACTTTATGTTTTATTCTATGATAGCCATAAATGATACTTCATGTGATTTCCATCCACTTATATTTTTTACAGCTTGTTTTGTGATATAACAAGTTGTCTATTTTGGGTAATGTACCATGTATGATTAAGAGTATTGTGTATTCTTCTCTTGTTGGGTGGAGAGTTCTGTATATGACTGTTAGGTCTAATTGTGCAATATTGCTGTTTAAGTTCTCTATTTTCTTACTGATCCTCTTTTTGTTTTTTCTTTGCATTATTTAATATGAGATATTGAAGTCTCCTACTATTACTGTGATGTGATCTAATTCTAGCTTTACTTCTGTAAATTGTTGCTTTATACATTTGGGTTGCTGATGTTGGGCGTATGTATCTTAATACTTATATTAGCCCTCTAGTCATTGGACCCCTTTGTCATTATACATTGCTCTTGTAATTTCTGACAATGTTTTTTATAATGAGGTCTCAAAATGTCACTCAGGCTAGAGTACAGTGGTATGATCACAGCTAACTCCAATTTCCAGTTGCTGGGGTCTAGCAATCCTCCTGCCTCAGCCTCTTGAGTAACTGGGACTACAGGCATGTGCCCACTATAAGTGGGTTTCTAAAATTTTTGTAGAGACGTCATCTCACTATGTTGTCCAGGCTTATCTGAAATTTTTGTCCTCAAGTCATCCTCCCACCTCATCCTCCCAAAGCACTAGAATCGCAGGTACGAGCCACCATGCATGGCCTTGTGACAATTTTTGCTGTAAGATGTATTTCGTCTGTGACACTATTTGATATTGCTGTCAATAATTTTTTTCTATGCTTTCATTTTCAGCCCATGTGTTTTTAGAATTAAAGTCATATTTTTGTATAAAGCATAGAATTAGATCTAGTTTCTTGAATTTATTCAGCTAAACTATGTTTCTTGATAGATTTAATTTATATATAAAATCATGACTCAAAGGGAATGACTTACTGTTGAATGTTTATTTGTTTTGTAGGTCTTGTAGCAATTTTGTTTCTGTTTTCCTCTCCCTGTTTTTTGTGTTTTATGGATTTTTGTAGTGATATATTTTAATTTATCTCTCATTTCTTTTGAGTATCTACTTACCGTAAGTATATTCATTGTGGTTACCAGAGATATTATATGAAACATCATGAATTTATAACAATCTATTTTAAGCTGATAACTACCATTGTATACAAAAGCCCTGCCCCTTTACATCCCTATTGTACTTTATTGATGGTTGATGTCTCAACTAATATCTTTTTGCATTGTGTATCCAATAACACAAGTTTATAGTTATATATATATAAACTATATATATATATATTTTTTTTTTGGAGACACAGTCTTACTCTGTTGCCTGGGTTAGAATGCCATGGTGTCAGCCTAGCTAACAGCAACTTCAAACTCTTGGGCTTAAGCAATCCTTCTGCATCAGCCTCCCGAGTAGATAGGACGACAGGCATGCGCCATCATGCCCGGCTAATTTTTTCTATATATTTTTAGCTAATTTCTTTCTATTTTTTTAGTAGAGAGGGGGTCTCGCTTTTGCTAAGGCTGGTCTCGAACTCCTGACTTTGAGCGATCCTCCCGCCTCGGCCTCCCAGAGTGCTAGGATTACAGACGTGAGCCACTGTGCCTGGCCTGTAGTTATTCCTCAGTGTTTATATTTTAAAATCTATATCAGAATTAAAAGCATTATATGCACACTTATTATGATAATATGAAATACTGTATTTGTTTGTGTCATTACCTTTACAAGAAAACGTTACATTTTCACATCACTTTTGTTGCTATCTACCGTCATTTTTCTCTTCAATGTGAAAAACCAATGCTCTTTAACAGTTCTTATAGGGCAGGTCAATTGGATATGAATTTCCTCAGCTTTTGTTAATCTTGGAAATTCTTTATTTCTAATTCATTTTAAAGGATAGTTTTGCCAGAAATAGTGTTCTTGGTTGGGCGATGTCATCTTTTCAGCATTGTAAATATATCATTCTACACCTTTCTCTCCTGCAAGATTTTTTTGCTGCAACATTTGTTGATCATTTTATAGGACCGTTCTTATATATGCCATATCATTTTTTCTTGCCAATTTCCAAACGCCTTTTATAACTTTGAAATTTCTGAGTATAACATGTTTTTCTGTGGTTCTCTTTGTTTAATCCTAATTAGATTTGGCTGAGTTTCTTTAAATTTTATGCTGTTTTCTCCCTGAAGTTTAGAAATTTCTCAGCCCCTATTTTTTCAAGTGTTCTTTCTGTTTCTTGGTTTTTGTTTTTGTTTTTTTGTTCTTGATGTTGTCGTTTTCAGTCTAGAGCTCCCATTATTAGTATAATGGCCTACTTAATGTTATCACAGAAGTCTTTTAGGCTATTTTCACCTTTCCTCATTTTATTTTCCTTTTTGTTCTCCTTAGTCTGTAATTTTATGACGACTTTTTAAGCTTTCTGCCTTTTTGTTCTGCTAGATCCAGTTTGCTATTTACCTCCTCTAGTGAATCTTCATTCAGGTATCTTAGTCTTCAGGACGATACTTTATGTTTGTGTTTTCATAGTTCTTACCTGTTTGTTAGTAATAGAATTTTTCTTATGCATTCTTTTCTTTCTTTTGTTCTCTGTGTTCTCATTTAGCTGGTTGAGCATCTTTAAGATAGATTTATTCAGTTCTTTTAAAAATAATTTATGGATCTTCACTTCTTTAGAGTTACTTGAAAATTCATTTTTGACTTTTGTTTGGACCATATTTCTTTGTTTCTTTAATGTCTTGTGATTTTTTAAAAGATTTTGGTCATTTAAAAAACAGCTACCTATCCCATCCTTCATGTAATATCTTTAAACAAGGAATAACTGACACTGTTTAGCCACACTAGATATTCCAGGTTTTCTTCAACCCTTTATAATATGTGTCATCTCTGTACTACTGTTTATTTTTCTGGTGAAAAGGTTCCTTATATTTTTTCTTCAAAGCATTTAATCTCTTGCTTCCCTTGACAAACGTCATTAGTAGTGTAGTCTCTCTGTTGGTTTAACAAATATTCATCTATGTTCTCAGTGGACCCAACCTGTCATTTAAACTATATCTCCGTTCCCTTTAGAACTTCATTTTAAAGGAAGCAATAACAAGTCTCTAGGTAGTTCCAGAAGAACTGAAGGCTATGGATATAAGTGCCACGCTTTTGTTTGTTTCCTGAAGGAGAGAAGAGGAGTGGAAAGGTTTTTGTTCTCATTTCTCCCTGCTCTGGTGCACAAATGTAATGAACTTTCTCCTATTATTTCACCCTTCTTGGCTTTGCGCTCCTGCGGATATTGAAAACTCAATTGGTATTTCCTTGGCATATTTTTATTAAGTTCATATATTAATGGAGAAGCAAGGTTTGTAATTCAGCCAACATAATGATGTTCTCAACTTTGTATAATTTTGCATATTTTTGTTGTAAAGTATATGAAGACAAATACAGTAATTAAAATTTTAAAAAATTTTGGTATCTTTCAGATATATTTTCTTATTACATACAAGGACAATGACCAAAACAGTGCATACAAACTCCTATCCAGAAAGTAATATTGGGGGTATTTGGAAGTTGTGGTCTTGAAAATTTACACTTAAAGGAAGACTGGGAAAGTGAGGGTGAGTGTGAAGAACAAAACGATTCTTATGATGGACATAACCAATGTAAGACAGCTACTGATAATAAAAACATTATTGATACAAGAGGTCAAAAACATAAAACATTTTGGAAAAAATCTTTATTTATGCCAGTTACTGTTGCCAAACCACATGTCTTTGTAAGTAAATATCAACATCAATTTTGGAACGTATTTTTTTCTGTGGAAAGAAATTTTGAAAATCTAAATACTAACCTAGTCCATATTCCAAATAATGACTTGTACCGATTAAAATATAGAATTGGGTTAAATATACAGTCGAATATTATTGATGCAAATCTTAGATTTGAAAATGAAGGGAAGATTTCTAAATGTGATCATTTTTCTGTGTTCTTTGTTAAAAGCTTATTATTCTTGCACCAAAGAATAATATGTTCTTATGCCAAAATCTACGCCTTTGATCAGTACAGGAAGGTCTTTTCCCATTCATCACCATTTCATCACTACCAGGAAATAGATCTTTGAAGAAGACATCACACCTGTAATACAAGTTTGATACTATTTAGCCATGGCTCTACCCTAAATGATTGTCAGGATATTTATGTTAGAGACAGAAATTATCAATGTCATAAATTTGAGAAAACCTTTAGCCAAGCCTTTAGCCTTACAAAACATCAGAATACTCAGTTTTCAGGGAACCATTACAAATGTAAACAATGTGAGAAAGTTTTTCATCAACACTCAAAGTTTATATTCCATCATATTATCTGTACTCAGAAGAGGTCTTACAAATTGAATAAATGTTTAGAGGCTTTTAACCAGTTATCAAATCATAGTCAGCATCAAGAATTGTATTCTGGAGGGAAGTCACACAGATATGATAAATGCGAGAAAGTCTTTAGTCAGTCATCAAATGTAAAAAAATATAAGATAATCCATACTGAAAAGAAACTCTGCAAATTTAAAAAATATGGCAAAGCTTGCATCCATGTTTCACACCTTATTCAACGTCAGAGTATTAATACTGGAGAGAAACCCTGCAAATGTAAAGAATGTCACAAAGCCTTTAAGCGTAGTTTGCACCTAACTCGACATGAGAGGATTCATACTGGAGAAAAAATTCACAAATGTAAAGCACGCGGTAAATCTTTCACTCATTCCTCATGTCTCTTTCAGCATCAAAAAAATTCATATTGGAGAAAAACCCTGCAAATGTAATGAATGTGGCAAAGGTTTCAGCAATAGTTCATGCTTTACTCAACATCAGAGAATTCAAAGTGGAAGGAAACCCTACAAACGTAAAGCATGTGGCAAAAAGCCTTTAACCGTGGTTCACACCTAGCTCGACATGAGAGGATTCATACTGGAGAAAAACGTCACAAATGTAAAGCATGCAGTAAATCTTTTCCTTATTCTTCAAGTCTTACTCAGCATGAAAGAATTTATACTAGAGGGAAACCCTACAAATGTAATCAATGTGGCAAAGCTTTTTACCGTAGGTCACATCTTATTCAACATCAGAAAACCCATATTGGAGAGAAACCCTACAGTTGCAAAGAATGTAGCAAAGCCTTTAAACGTAGTTCACATCTTACTGAGCACCAGAGAATTCATCCTGGAGAAAAATTTCACAAATGTAAATTATGCAGTAAATCTTTTACTCATTCCTCAAATCTGATTAGGCACCAAAAAATTCATAGGGAAGAGAAACCCTACAAATGCAAAGAGTGTGGTAAAGCCTTTCACCATAGTTCACATCTAACTCGACATCAGAACATTCATACTAGAGAAAAACTTTACAAATGTAAAGCATGCAGTAAATCTTTTACTCATTCTTCAAGACTTAGCATCAAAGAATTCATACTAGAGTGAAACCCTACAAATGTAATGAATGTGGCAAAACTTTTAGGCATATCTCACATCTACCTGAACATGAGAGAATCCATACTGGGGAGAAACCCTACAAATGTAAAGAATGTGCCAAAGCTTTTAACCATAGTTCACACCTAACTCAACATGAGAAGATTCATACTGGAGAAAAGTTTCACAAATGTAAAGCATGCAGAAAATCTTTTACTCATGCTTCATGCCTTACTCAGCATCAAAGAATTCACACTGGAGGGAAACGAGACAAATGTAATGCATGTGGCAAAGCCCTTAACCATAGTTCATACCTTATTCGACATCAAAGGATTCATACTGGAGAAAAATTTGACAAACGTTAAGCAAGCAGCAAATCTTTTACTTCAAGTCTTATTCAGCATCAAAGAAATCTCACTGGAGGGAAACAATATGAATGTAATGAATGTGGCAAAGCTTTTACTCATTCTTTTAGTCTTATTGTGCATGAGATAATTTATATCAAAGAAAACCCCTATATATATAAAGAATATGGCCTGTTCTTTAAGCAGTCTTCAATCCTTAGACAATTTAACAGAATTTATTCTGGAGAGTAAAATCTACAAATGTAAAGAATGTGTCAAAGCCTTTTACTATAGTTCAAATCTTACTCGGCATCAGAGCATTCATAGCATGTAAACGCTGTAGAAGTAAAAGAAGGCATTTTATTTAAAACATACAACTTACAAATTACAAGAAAGATCACAGAGAAAGAAACTTTACAGATGCAATAAATGAGGGAAGTGTTTAATTAAAACTTGTCTGATTCCCTCAGATTGACAGCAAAAAGGAATAAAGCAAACACTTTTAAACTCTACACCAAACAGCACTATTATAGAGAATAATTCAAAGTCAAAGAAATTATAAAACTGATTCATATGTTTCAAAGGAGTAAAAACACTGTTATTTGAACAGCTGTAATTATACTCAAGACTTTATTGTATTGACAGTACTGGAGAAGTTACAAAGGGAAGTATTATTGATGTACTTCAACTCTCAAATAAGTTGATGCTATGCCTTAATCTCTAGTGTTTATATGAAAATGTGTGGTCTGTTGTTTCTGCACCATCCTGTGTTAGGTGGACATAAATTTTCTCCATAAGGAGAAAAACTAACCAGTTAGTGAAAATACTGAGGTATTTTTTATGGTAGAGTGAAATAGGATCCTTGAGTTTATATGCGTTGTGATAAATATATGTATATTTTTATGGGTGGGAATATAAATGTACAATTTTCACAGTCGTATTCTCTTTGTTGTAACCCATCTAGCCTGACATTAATGTTTGTGTGTGCATTTTTGTATGCATGTTATGCAGCAATAAAAATTTAAATATTATATAATTTGCACAAAAACTCTTATTTAGTGTCTCCAGATAATAGCAATGTTTTGTTTGTTAAAAAGTGAACCATGATCACTGATGGCATTATCAGATGGACTTGAATATTCTCAGTATCTATTAATGTCCTAACCTTTGGGTGACCTCTTAGGTCTTTCTGTTTTTGCCTAAATTTGCTAAGTCACATGGTTTTGATTTTGTTTGTGATGTAATTTTACCCCAGCTCATTTCTTTTGTTACAAGACTGCTTTCCAAGGTCAGGGCATCTGGCACAGAGATCTGCGCATAGTATACATTCAGTACCTGTGAAACCAAATTAAAGGAGATGTCAAGTTGGCAAGTGGTAAAAAGTAGGTAATGGAGATAATGAAAGGCCACAACTCAGCAGCAAACATTTTACTTTGATTTGAGAAACAATATGCAACTAGTTCATCAAAAGATGTTGGTTTGGGGGCTTGGCTGCACACTATAATCACCAGAAGTTTAAACAGCACTGATGTCTGGGTCTCCTATGTTGATTTTTTTTTTCTTCTTTGTTTTACTTTCACGACCACTTTCTATTTAGTCATTTTCTTGTCAGTCTCTCTTGTAGGTGTGCTTATGACATTTTTGCTGTGTTAATATTCATACAATTTTTTTGAGACAGGGTGTCACTCTGTGACCCAAGCTGGAGTGTAATGGTGTCATCATAGCTTACTGCAACCTCAAACTCTTGGCTTATGTAATCCTCCTGACTCAGCCTCCTGAGTAGCTGGGACTACAGATGCATGCCACCACACCTGGGTCAATTTTCTATTTTTTGTAAAGATGGAATCTCACTCTTCCTCAGGCTGGTCTCAAATTCCTCACCTCAGAGGATCCTCCTGCCTCAGCCTTCCAACGTGCTAGAATTACAGGTTTGAGGCATTGCTCTCAGCCAATTTTGTATTATTTTAAACATATGTTTTACTTTTTATTTTTGGGGGTTTTCAGTTTGTTTATATTTAATATGTATATTTACTTCAGTGGGTTTGATTTTTTATTATTAATTTTTTGTTATATCACAATATTATAGGTGTACAAATGCTTTGGTCACATAAATTGCCTTTGCAGTGCCCGAGTCAAATCTACAATCATGCCCATCCCCCAGACAGTGTGCACCCCACCCATTAGGTGTCAATTTACCCATCTCCTTCTCCGCCTCCTACCTGTCCAATCCCCAAGGGGATTTTGATTTTCTTCACCCATTGTAACTTGAGTTTTATAAATTTGAAAGTTGCCCAGGTGATTCTAGTGTGCAGCCAGAGGTCAGAATCCTTGGCCCAGAGTGAGGGATGCATTAGCTGTAGGTGATTTTCATATGTGCTGCAGGGATTTGCATCATGGCCACACCTGAATTGGAGGTCTTGGAAAACAGTTTTATTCTGTCAAACTCAAAAAAAGACTTGAATATGTATCCAGCTCTTTGGTTAAATTGCACTAGGAAGAAAAGCTTCTTAGCATATCCTATTTTTATTTCACTTACTTTTAGAGTTAGAGATTCTTTCAAGTATAATAATTTGACTTTGTGTGTGTTGAAATAATAAATAGCCTGCAAATACCAAACACAAATAAATAGAATTTACAAAGAAGTGGAGTGCATTATATGCTTTCAGATTTCTTCTGTGGTCAGAAATGAATAATATGCCATGATTTTCTAAACTAATCCCTCAGCCATTTTCCCAAATTATTCCACGTTCCTCCTAGGTGATTCAGAAGCATTCTCTGGATTAGATTATTCCCACCGATGGAGAATACTAGATGGATAAGAATGTCAAAGAACTCCTGGTTCTATTGAGGGAGTGTCACTCTAGAAACTTGAAGGACTAGGGAAACTACGTGAGTAGTGTGACCTGTGAAAGTACATGGGCTTTGGAGTCAGGCAGAGTTGATCGTGAATTCTACCCCAGCCACTTAGTAGCAGTTGGGCTTTGGACAATTTTCTTGACCTGGAAATTTATATGAACCTTGTTTACAGGAAAAGGCATAATGATACTAATTGCAAAAATGGCAACAATCCTTTATTCCTCTCCATGCCTATGCCCTTTGCAATGTGCATTTGCAGCCCCTCCCATGGAGAGACAGAATCAGTTTTCCCAAACCTTGGATCTGGCTATCCTTATTTGTTGTGTCCAATAGAAAGCTGTGAATGTTACAGTGTTCTAGTTTGTGGGCTAGGCTCACAGTCTCTTAAGTATTTCTAGTTTTTCTATTAGAACCCTGAGATCTCCATGACAACATGCCCATGTTGGCCTGATGGACTATGAGATACAGTCAAGGGTAAAAAAGTAAGGTACCCAAGTCTACAAGCCAGCCTAGCTCCAGAAGCAGAGATGTCTGGTCAACCAGCAGCTGCGCACACATTTCTGAAGGATCCCTGCTGGGATAAGAATGATGAGGTTTTCTTTGCCTGTTATTTAAAGTTGTATTTATTAGATGATGTCAAATTATACAGGAATGCATATAGACATGTGTACATGTGACTGGTGCTTAAACTTACACTGTTCCATACACCACAGGAGGAAACAGATAACCAGAACCTGACCATTAGGGTTCAGGCCAAATTGCAAGCTAAGATGTCTGCCTTTCAACTCGACCCTCCACATCTAAACAAGGCTGTGGACAGATATTAACACATGGGGTTCCCTCCTCCTGGAGCCCCCTTGTCATTTGGTCAGTGTCTGAACTCTGGAATGGGAATGAGCCTCTGCCAAGCAGCAGATGGGATGTAGCGGTCTCTCTATGGACACTTCCTGTTCTCAGCTCTCACTCTTTCTTGGGGTACAGCAAAACTGATGGTCCAGAAAGATGTGCCATGAATATTCTGGTCTTGGGCATCTTCCCTGCATAGAATTTAGACTCTCCCTTCTCCACTGTCTTCTCAGTAATGTGAAGTAATGTAATACTGAAACAAATGAGAAAATGAAATAAGAGAATTATCGTTGCTAAGTTCCAGCAGCAAATTATTCAAAGTGGTTCCAAAGATGATATTTTAAAAAGGAATATCATACTTTTCTGGGGAACATAAAAATAAAAAGTGACATCAAAAGAGTTTCCATGGGAGCCTTATTCAGGTCAGAAATGCAGACATTATACATTGTCTCAGTACACAAACTTTCCTAATGTTTTGGGAAAGACCTAAGGGCACTTTAGGTCCTATTGGTCATTTTGAAGTATGGCTGAGAGATCCACACTAGTACACTGAAGTCCTCAAATTAGCCTGTAAAGGAGTCATAAAAGTGGTGGATGTGGCCCCCAAAGCAGCTTAGGGGGGTCGTTTCCCTGTGCGTTTGAGGTTACTGACTGTATGAAGCAGTGGTCAGGTCTTTTCCCTGTAATGTTTTCTCCTCCTTGTACAGTGAAAGAAGTGTCCTTCTGCAAGGCCTGGCCCAGATATGAGCCATGCAGCCAGTTCAGATGTCTGGAAAGGTGTAGAAGCAGATCTGTGTTAGGCAAGATATACAGAGGGAAAGGAGGCTTTGAAAAGGCTAGTGCCAAGTTACCAGGGACCAGGTATTTTCAGGGTAGGTAGGGAGCTGACAATTTCACTCTCACGGTGTTTCCTGCTTGGCCTCCTAGGAGGCCTGAGAACTGCCAGGCCCACCAGCCATTAGCCCCACTCCTGTGGAGGGGGAAGTACTATGCATTTCTGAAGGGTCGTGGCAAAGGGAGAGGGGCTTGAAAGGGCAAGGCTTAAGAAAGGGGAATGGGGAGAGGAGGGCAGTGAGAAAGGGAATGGAGTGTGGATGGAATGTGCCAGGAGGGCAACATAAACATGGCAAGCCTGAGCAATCTGTAAGAAGGCATTGGCCCCTTGCTGGTTTGTGAAGAGTCGAAGTTCAGGCCAGACGAGTCAGAAGACAGCATCTTTTGTAGACAAGGTGTTACAATTACAGGGTGGCACCAGTTGCCCTGAACACACTTGCTCCCCACAGGCAGGAGAGGTCTGGGAACAGTCCGGCTCCCTTGAACATGGAAACTGCTCTGAATGAGCACTGAGGTACAGGAGGAAGGCAGGGCCTGTGCAGGACATGCAGGAAGCTGTAGTCTGTTAACCACTCCCAGCCTGTTGGCTTCGGGGCTGCAGGACTACAGTGCCACCATCTGACAGGCTTGTAGGTGGTGTGCTACCCTGAAGTAAGGGGCGGGACAGTTTGCACCTCTCAGGGCATGCTCGGAGTTGTAGTGTCTCAACTGGTCCCACCTTTGTGGTCACAGAGCTTCAGGACTACCATCCCCCCACGCACCAGGCGCGGGGCTGGTGTGAAGCCCTGGAGTGAAGTGCAGGGCAGTATGCAACTTGCCTTGTCCAAGGCACTGCTGGCTGTTGACTTTGCCCCTCTCTCACCGCAGGACTAAGTCTAGAGGGCAACATGAGGAGCAGGTCTGGGCTGGGCAGTACATCAAGCATCAAGTGGATGTGAGTGAGTCTGGGGCAAGCTGATCAGAAACCAGGACCCTGAGGTTTGGGAGGAGAGAGCCCTGGACTGAGCTGCACTGGGCCCCCAGCTCTATTGCTCACCAGCCCTGGGACTGGGTTGAGGGTCCTCAGTTCTCTGCTACTTGAGGTACCATTGTCAGAAATTGAATATGCCCTTCCAGTTCCTTTTTCTCTTTTATCCATGATTATCTATAAATCACTGTGTACTACAGACCTCTGTTAGTGTTTTTATTCAAATTAATACACATCTTATACATGATGTATCATTCTTCCTCATGACTGCTTTGCTATAGCTGATACTTGGAGATCAGTTTTTAGTAACACATTTCAGTTAATTTCTTGCATTTAAATTTGAGAGTGTGCTGTGTCAATGCTGCATCCCAGAGACATGGGAGCTCTTTCTTGTTCAAGGCTGGTAAGAATCCATCTGCACTGAAGGTCGTAGCATGGAGCTTCCTGTTCTGTTGTCTAGATCTTCTCTGAAGAATATTCTCATAATGGAGATCTTATGGATAACTTGGTGTCTGCTTTAAAAAATATTGTCTCTCTTTTTCTCCTACACTTTCTGAGGTAAATTTTAAAATTTTCTTCTTTAGCACTTCGTTAATACAAATGCAGACGTCTCTCTGCAGTGTTTTTGTATGCATGATGCTTTATTATTATAGATTAATTGATTAAATCCCTGATGAACTTTGCTCAAATTTCAGTTACTGCAGTATATTAACTTTGAGTAAGTACATAAAATAGTACAATACACACTAATACCAATTCTTCTCAAACTCTTTCCAAATGGTGAAGAGGAAGGAATATTTCCAAACTCATTTTAGTAGGCCAGTATTATCCTGATACTAAATCCAGGATGTTACCAGAAAGTAAGAACATGGGCCAACCTGAGTCACACCCAGAGATGAAAAAATTATACACAAAATATCAGCACACTGCATCCAGCTCTATATAGAATGAGCTATCATGACCACGATGGGCTATTCCAAGGCTGGATTTAAAAATGAAGCATTCTAATTCACCATATCAAGAGAATAAGGAAAATCATACAATGCATACAGAAAAATCTATATCTCAACAGATGAAGAATGGACAAAAATCATCACTGATGAAGATTAATTTCCATTCAGGCTTAAAATATACAGAATATCGCTAATGAAATTAATCCTGATACAGAAAAATCATTAATAAAAATTAATTTCCATTCAGGTTTAAAACACTTGTTGAGCTAAGAACCACAGAAACGGTCTGGCAGTGAGCCTGGCATTTTGGTTTCTAAACACCATCCTGCTCCCAGTGAAAGGGACCTGGGCTCTCTGGAGAAAGGAGGGTTCCTGGTCTGAGCATAGAAAGCTCCATGCAATCTTGAGGTATGCTTGGCACTTGGAGACAAGTGAGGAACATCGAGAAGACACAGGAGCAACCTGAAGAGGGTGTGCAGCCACGTCAGAACCACCAAGCATCACAAACTATGAGTTAATGGACCCAACATGCTATGTGCAAGTCCAGATGTCCAAAAAGACTCTCAAAAACTGTAGACACAGGCCAGGCATCGTGGCTCCTGCCTGTAATCCTAGCACTCTGGGAGGCAGAGGCAGGAGGATCACTTGAGGTCAGGAGTTCGAGATCAGCCTGAGCAAGAGCGAGAGTCCCCTATCTCTACTAAAAATGAAAAGGAAATTAGCCAGACAACTAAAAATATAAACAATTATCTGGGTGTGGTGGCACATGCCTGTAGTCCCAGGTGCTCAGGAGGCTGAGGCAGGAGGATCGCTTGAGCCCAGGAGTTTGAGGTTGCTGTGAGCTAGGCTGACACCATGCACTCTAGCCCAGGCAACAGAGCAAGACTCCGTCTCAAAAAAAAAAAAAAAAAAAAAAAAAAAACTTTAGCCACACAGACAGAAACTTCATCCTCCCATCAAAGATGGCTGTCATGCCAGCACCTTCTCTGGAGTTCCAGAAACTCAGAGGCAGAACTAAGCACTGAAGCAGATCCTATGGAATGTTCTCAACTTCTGTGAGGTCAAGAGCACCCGCAAGGCAGGGAGCACCTCTTACACAGAGTACAGCTAATCAGCTGATCCATGTGGGAGGACTTCGAGGGAGGGCCCATGGAATGTTGAAAACTTGGGAGAAGGTGGGTGAGGCCTGTAGGGGCTTCCCACACCCACTTCCTGGCCAGGTACCCACTGCCCTGCTATAGGAGTGTATGCACCTTACATGTCCTGAGCCCCTCTTGGGCCCAACTGCCAGAGGGTGTTCATGGCCACCAGAATTCAGTTCAGGAAGACCCTTATGGGCCTCAGCTCCAGAGCTCCCAGTGAGGTTGGCTGCAGCCTCCACCTGGCCAATCACAGCTCCCCCCACCCCAAGGCCTCCGTCTGTGTCTGTAACAACCCTGCAGTTCACTGACCTAAAAGGACTCCCCAGTCAGCCTCCTACACTCTGATCCCATCTTGGAGTTTGGCTCCAGGGAACCTGCCTGCAGCAGGGGATACCAGCAGTTCCCAGGTGCCAAAGCACCACCCCTCAGAATAGCCACAAAAAGGCAACTCCACAAGGGAGGGGTCTGGCCAGCAGTGACAAGTGATCAGTCATAGCACTAATGATGGGATGGCCAGAAACTGTGGGCACAATTAAGCACACAGCACCTTCTGGAAGCGTCCTGGCAAAGTTCCTTGGAGCCTTACTCTCTCACATCCAGGGCATTTGGCACCTAAGGGGGACAGAGGAATAAGTTAACCACCAGGAGGCAGCACTCAGGCAAAGCCCAGAAGTAGGACTTTCTGCAGAACAAGAGGCCATCTTCCTCAATAAATCTACATCTTGAAAACACTGAGTTGGTTATTGACGATTAAAAGATAGGCCAGGCACGGTGGCTCACGCCTGTAATCCTAGCACTCTGGGAGGCTGAGGCGGGCGGATTGTTTGAGCTCAGGAGTTTGAGAACAGCCTCGGTAAGAGCGAGACCCCGTCTCTACCAAAAATAGAAAGAAATTAATTGGACAGCTAAAAATATATAGAAAAAATTAGCCGGGCATGGTGGCGCATGCCTGTAGTCCCAGCTACTTGGGAGGCTGAGGCAGAAGGATTGCTTGAG